>CM053026.1:282644796-282803648 GCA_028564925.1 Lithobates sylvaticus
TTTACTTAAGAATACGCAATGCTGGTTTACGCGCCTGTGTGTACGGGCACAATGGGCTGCATATTAGATTAGAGAAAAAAAAAAAATAAGTCCAAAATCGCCGTACTGAGCTTTTTCAAGCTGCAGTGTGCAAGAGGCCTAATAATGGGAATATTTATTACAAAAATATATAGCTAGGCTTTACGTCCACATTAAGGGGTTAACAGAACAAAAATTCCCCAGTGATGCAGTAATGAACTCTTAGCACATAGTTAAAATAATTCAAAGATATAGAAATTGTGTGTGCCAAAAACTAAGCAACAGATGTTCAGCACACACTTTTTATCTCATGTGATTTTCCCCAGATAGACAGAAGAAAAGGAATTTAATAGGTTCATATGAACAAATTCACTGCACACAGAAAAAATTATTACTAGCTTTAGGCCTCAGAATGGAAACTACTGGTGAAGTCGTAACTTTGAAAAAGTTCACTGTGATACAGCACAGACCATGGGCTCCATTTATACCGACAGGTGTTCTTTTTAAAGGCTATGTGAAATCAGACTGCATTTCAAAAGGCAGACAAATCGGAGTTTATTTCATGGGAAAAACAAACAAATCGAATGAAAGAAAATCATACACATTTAGAAACTTGGATGCCAGTAGTTATAGTCATGACTACCTGTCTGCAGGGACTTGTTCAGGTACAACTTAATAGGTTGCTATTTAACACTACTTTGTTATTGTGTTTATTCAGCATCAACAAGGTGGTTTTATTTTTTTTTAATGTTATGTAGTCCGTCTTTCAGTATGCAGCTCAGTGAGCATGAGCACTGTTAATTGGTGTACTAAGGAGGTGGTATGTTGGACCACTGGAGACCCAGAGCTGTGCACTCTGTACTGCAACAGGGCAGCGCAGTACAGTTAAAGTGCTTTTAAAGGTTTAAGGTTTTACATTATATGCATGAAGGTAAAAAAACTCTGCAGAAGCCTCCCCCCTAAAACTTACCTGAGCCCTAGCACAAAAGCCTCGGCTCTCCGCGGACACTCCCTCACATCGGCTAAGAAAGCAGCATTGTCAATCACAGCCAGTGAGCCAATGAGGAAAGAGGGGGTGGGGCTGAGCCGCAGTTCTGTGTGTGAATTAACACGCAGAGCAGCGGCTCGGAAACACGCCTGCTTGGGTGCCCCCATTGCAAGCTGCTTGCTCTGGGGGCACTCAGCAGGAGCAAAGGGTCAGGAGCACTGATGTGGGGACCAGAGAAGAGGAGGCTGCACAGAACAGGCAAATATGACATGCTTGTCAAATATATATATAAATAATAAAAACACACAACACACACAACACACAACACACACACACACACACACACACACACACACACACACACACACTATAATGAAACAAAAAGATGCCACTTTTACTTGTTAGGCAGCCCGACTGCAAAACAGAAAGAAAAATGTGAGGCCTTAAACCTAGCAGTCGCTGTGGTATATCTGATTTTCCTCATTTGTTCTATATGTAATTTAGGCACATTTAAGTTTCTACAGACAGATGGAAAAAATCCAACTAATGTAGCACTCCTGTATGTTTTAGGACCTACCTATGCCAGTGTTTTAAGTAATGAATTAAAAGGAGACATTCAATGACCAAGCCTTTGTTCAAGGGCAAACGAGTCTTACAATTAATCATGTTGGGTTATGAGGCTATAAGGACCTTGTATATAAGAAATCTTGTGCTCTACAATGCCAAGAGACCTCTTTCTTTGAAGATTGGAATGTCCGTTGTTCAGTTTATTAGATACATTTGGTCTTACATATATTAAACCAAACTGAAAATTGCATATCATGCAATGTTAACTGGGAAACTACAGTACTTAAAGAGGTTGTAACCCCCAAAAAAAATTAAAAAAAAGTGCTGGTGCTGTCTAATCTGTCTCTCTCCAAGCTATAAAAAAAAAACACCTGCTTGATCCTGGCTTTTCCTGTGCCCCCCTGTGTGTGTTGACCATGGTAATCATGGCTGCTGATACATGATTAGTGGAGGAAAATGGGACAGCTGTACTCCAATACAACACCTTTATTGTAAAAACGTGATCCATAAACCAACAGAGGCACAGGTACAGTGTGGGTAACTGACGCGTTTCACACAGTTAGTGGTGCTTAATCATAGCTATAGGACCACCAACCCCAATCTGTTTTTTATACGTATAACCTACTGGTCACCTTACTAAAAGTATCTCTTACAAAGTGTGATCAGGTGTGGTCCCTTAAAGCTTTCACACACATGAAAGGAGGAATGGGTGTGGAGGCGATCAGTTGTAATCAAAAACTCAAAATTAGAATTAACCCAGAGATTGGAAAAAATAAATGAAAAACTATTAAATAATTTAAATCCGTGCAAAACATCACCTCACCAACCAACTCCAAGTCTCATCCAATACTTGGTCACCATTAAATTACATATTATGCCCAATTTCCTAGTGAAGTGAACATTAAATAAAACAAATTATGAAGATTATGCGTAAATATATTTATATGCTCATGGACATAAATGCATCGCTTAAATATGTATGAGAGAATCGAAAAAACGTATATGTACACATATGTATGTGCGGTCGACATTCGCCAGGTGGTTCCCAAAGGGGAATTCCACCCAAATGGGAGGACGACAACCCCCACCCCACACACAGGAACCCTTACATAGCTTAAAGGCTACACAAAAACACAGCAGACTATATTGGAATATAGCAGACTTGCCTCAACAGTATGTTTATATTTAAAACACACACATATCGTCCATAAAATGGTTACACTGTGCATACATATGACTCAACTTCCTCAATATAATTCTAGTGTAATACAATGGAGGAAGAATAATGAAACTGAGTTAAGAATATGTGAACCTAATGTGCAGGATATACAAGATGAATCAAATTTATCATGAAGGGGTTGGTTAAACCGAGAAGACCCCCAGATTGAATTATTCACCAATCATAAAAATGGGGCACATCCCACTCAAAGTTTAATCCCCCCGGCTTTCTGGTACTGAGGTGAAATATCCAGAACACTTCTCTTTAAGGCCCCTTTCACACTGGGGGGTTTTTCAGGAGCTACAGCGCTAAAAATAGCGCCTGTGTAGCTCCTGAAAAAAGCGGGTCCTTTCACTCCAGTGTGAAAGCCGGATGGCTTTCACACTGGAGCGGTGCGCTAGCAGGACGGTAAAAAAAAGTCCTGCTAGCAGCATATTTGGAGCGGTAAAGGAGCGGTGTATTCACCGCTCCTACCCATTGAAATCAATGGGACACCGCAGGGAGGGAGGGTTAGGGAGGGTGGGATACTCCCCTCTAGTCTCCTTACAGCCTTCTTTCTCCCCTTTCTCTCTTCTCCCTCATCATTTGCTACTATTCACATACTAATTACAACTGATTGTAGGTCTGACGATTTACATGGTTTACTGTTAAAAGGGGTAGTAAAACCCTCTTTGTTATTAAAAAAACATACATATACTTACCTCCACTGTGCAGTTTGTTTTGCACAGTGTGGTCCCGATCATCGTTTTCTGGGGTCCCCCAACTGCGCTCACGGCTCCTCGCATCGGTAAATCCGATGTAAATCCCCTAGGAGAAGCACTCTCCCTGGGGCATTTTTTTCGTCCATAGACACAGAATCCCAGACTCGGCCCCACCTCCCGCATCATTGGATTTGATTGACAGCAGTAGGAACCAATGGCTGCGCTGCTATCAATCCAATCAAGAGCCAAGAACCCCGGGCAGAGAGGAAGAGCGAGTCTCCGGCGAGGTGAGTAAATCGGGGGGGCTGGTCAGTGTCAGACGTTTTTTCACCTTAATGCATAGGACACATTAAGGTGAAAGAACACAACGGTTTCCAACCCCTTTAAACTCATCTTAAAGCGGAACTAAATCCTCCTATCCTTTTCAGTCAAGAAAGCTGCTTTCTTGGCCTCCGATTGATCTTCAACTGCCATGGTGCTGCACATGTGCTCGTTCATTATACCAACCATTTGATGGTATGACAGTTTGGTTGAGAGCACAACCAATGCGAGTTACATTCCTGGCATGTGCTGGCAATGTATTTTTTTTTTTAAACATGTAATCAGTTATTTCACCAGCTATTGGATGGTTTGACAGTACAAGCAAAGGTGACAGTTAGCATTCCCGGCATGCCGGAATTGCTAACGGTTTTCTGAAATCTTTAAATCAATGGGTTTACTTCATAAAGTAGAATTGTGCCTACATGAATGCTACTGCCCTATACCAACAGACTATATAGAACCTTGTCACTCGTCTATAAAAGTACAATAATAAAGAACATTTTCTTGTTAAATTTATTTCATTTATATATCCAGCTGTTACAATAATACATTACTTGTAGGCTGTTGTAATACAACCAGATACAATGTACAATATTACTGTATTTTATTATTTTCACTGTACAGAACATGTAAATTAAAGCGTAACTTTACCCATAACAACTCGATAAAAAAAAAATTGTTCTTTAGCAAGGAACATACATTTAACAATTTTGCTACCAAAATTATAGTGTGCTGTATATTGCCTGTAGCATTGTTCCCATTTCTCCTTGCTGGAAACTGCCATTCTGAGAAAGCCTAGACCCCTGAACAGCAGTAAATCACAAAGCGAAACTAAATCCATAAATGTAATGGTTTTGAAAAACAGTTACCGTATATACTCGAGTATAGGCCGACCCGAATATAAGCCGAGGCACCTAATTTTACCACAAACAACTGGGAAAACTTATTGACTCGAGTATAAGCCTAGGGTGAGAAATGCGCAGCTACTGTAAGTGGAAAAGAGGATCAACGATGCCCATTTGCAGCCTCACTGTGCCCATGCAGATGGACACAGTTGACCGATTTGGGGCCCTGTATCTCGGGGTCACTTAGTGCTAGGAACCCCATCTTTAGATATGTTGTAGTGCTAATTCCACTGGGTTGGAATACAACATTTGGGGTTCCTAGCACCAAGTGTCCCCGAGATATGGGGCCCCAAATTCGGGTCAGAAAATCTCAAGCACTTTTCTGCAGCAGAGAATGACATTTTCTGAACCGACTTTGGGGCCCGTATCTCGGGGCCACTTAGTGCTAGGAATCCCATCTTTGGATATGTTGTAGTGCTAGTTCAACTGGGTTTGAATGTCAAATTTGGGGTTCCTAGCTCCAAGTGTCCCCGAGATATGGGGCCCCCAAATTCGGGTCAGAATATCTCAAGCACTTTTCTGCAGCAGAGAATGACATTTTCTGAACCGATTTTGGGGCACCGTATCTTGGGGCCACTTAGTGCTAGGAACCCCATCTTTGGATATGTTGTAGTGCTAGTTCCACTGGGTTTGAATGCCAAATTTGGGGTTCCTAGCTCCAAGTGTCCCCGAGATATGGGGCCCCAAATTTGGGTCAGAAAATGTCAAGCCCTTTTCTGCAGCAGAGAATGACATTTTCCGAACCGACTTTGGGGCCACGTATCTCGTGGCCACCTAGTGATGGGAACCCCATATTTGGATATGTTATAGTGCTAGGTCCACTGGGTTGGCACACCAAATTTGGGATCCCTAGACCCAAGTGGCCCCGAGATACGGGGCCCCAAATTTTTTTTTTTTGCTGCAGAAAAGTGCTTGACTCGAGTATAAGCCGAGGGGGGCACTTTCAGCACAAAAAAATGTGCTGAAAAACTCGGGTTATACTCGAGTATATACGGTACATCCCTGAAATGCAGAGATTGCCAACTGTCACATTTGCTTGTGTCCTCAACCAAACTGTCAAACCAAAGATCAAACAGAAGCAGCTTCCTTGGCTGTAAAGGATAGGAGGGTTTAATTTCATTTTAAGGCTGTGTCAGCAGATCGGCCTCTACAAACTCAGCAGTGCCCAAAAAATGAAGAGCAACTGAGCATGTGCAGAGCATGGCGAGACCGTGTATTACTGGATTTTAAACAGCATAGGCACTTATTTTACATTTTTTACATAACTATACCTGCAAAACTAAAGTTCCACTTTAAATAAAAAGGAATTTACAAATGAAAAAAATGTAACGGGATTACTGTCCAGTTGTAAAGCAGACTCATGTCTGACGCATTATATAACTGAAACCTTGCTCTCATAATGGGATTATGTGAAGAGACTACTAAAGACATAACAATAAAAAAATAAAAAAATGCCAGTAGAAGCATCTGTTGATCTAGTTTGATAATGGTGGTTAGCAAAATTATATTATATTAATATATATATATATTATATATATATATATATATATATGGCATATATATATATATATATATATATATATATATATATATATATATATATATATATATATATATATATATATATATATATAAAAAAAATTATAGTTGCTGCAAGCCTGGAATTGTGCAAAGAGCATGTTGTACGTTGCCCCAAGTGATGGCAAATTTCAAGTCTAGAAACCAAGCACACTCCTCTTAAATCCATTAAAAACAAACGTTTGAGCTGAAATCAAAGCCCTAGTCAGATAAACGATTAAACAGTAGCTAAACATAAAATGTGATGTCAAACGTTTTATCACATAAACAAAAAAGGAGTAGGTGTAAAAAAATGACTCAGTTTTACCAGCAGAATACATTAAAATAGTAGTCTGTAGAGCAATTCATTTCATGGGTTTAAAGCAAAATAATAATTACTGCTTTTTGGCTGAATCAGGAGTTATCGTTTAAATATAAAATGTATAGTCACACATTTCTGTCAAACATTTATTTCTTGAGAAATTTCTTAAAGCCATCAGCATTATTAAAGCTCATTAACATTACGTAGGATGATACTTCTCTGTAAAAACTAAGCACGGAGGCTTAGTGGCTAGCATATATGTATTGCTGCTGGGTGGCACAGTGGCTTTGTGATTAGCACTAATGCTTTGCCGTTCTGGAACCTTGGTTCAAATCTTGGCCAGGACACCGTCTGCATGAAGTTTACATTTTTTTCCTGTGTTCATGTGGGGTTCCCTCCCACACTCCAAAGACATCATTGGCTCTTGTCTAAATTGGCTCCAGTATGTGCACACAAATTGGTTAGGCACACGTCATCACATTCTGCAGGCCAGACTCAGGCCAAGAAATTGGGGAGGGTTAAGGAAAAAAACACTGCTGAGCTATGAAAGGGGTCATCCTTAATCCTAGGCATACATTTAGGAAATTGTTCAATCACTAGATATGCACTGCATCTATATTTCTATTCTTATTCGGGTGGGGGAGGTCCTCTGTCAGAACACAATAGCAAGAGAAAGCGCTGTACTAACGTTGGATTGTTAGTACACAACAGCTCCAACCGGAGATGTCAGTTTAGTGATCACGCTCAGCAAATGCAACCTTCAGTATAAAAGATATTCATGGTTACATGCTCAGTCGCACAAACTTTAATATTTAAACCAGCACATGTGATAAAGACTCGATCACCTCTGGTTACCTACTGAAAGAGACCTGCTTTCCTTTAATCCTACATACAACTGAAGCTCATCGGTGAACAGTTTAGCATTACATACAGATTGCTGAAACGTACAAAATTCTGAACATTTATTACCTTTACTCCTTGAATGAGACCATTCATTAGAAACGTGTGCTGAGGAAATGTTTCATGCAGCACCTAAGAAAATGAAAACCACACAAAATTTAGCAATCCCATCATTTAAGCAAATATAAAATCGGATAAACAAGATCATCATCCTAACCTAAGGAACTGAGAATCTACTAGAAAATACATTTTTATTTTTTTATTTAATAAATATGCGCAGGTTAAAATTTAAATGAAAATGAAATGGTTCCTAAAAATAAGAATACTCCTTGAATAGGTTATTTGTAATGGTGACAATACTTCAATTTTGGAATTTTCACCAATTAAATGTTAACAATCTGACTAAGATCCTGTTTAAACAACTTGAGTCATTTTTCTACAGTTTAAAATTGACTATTAGATTATGCAATCACGTTGTAGGCAGTGTTAATTTTGTCGACTTAAACATTTTAGTCGACTAAATAAATATTATTTTAGTCTACTAAAATACGACTAAAACAACTGAAATTACTAAAATGCAACTAAAACTAAAATGGCATTTTAGTCAAGGACTAAAACTAAATTGATATTTGACTTAATTAAAACTGGTCTGTAGTGCATGTTCATACCTCAATGTAATAATAAATAACATATCAGATTTTTTACTCCAGCGGTATATAATGAGTTTGCAAATTGTAGAGAATTGTTAACTAATGCATTAAATTGAATTACACCCATTCGATTTTAGACGACTAAAATTAATTAAAGCAATTGCAGAAGACTAAAATGGGACTAAAACTAAAATGCCATTTTAGTCCTAAGACTAAAACTAAATCGAAATTTGCTGCCAAAATTAACACCGATTGTGGGGTGTGTGGCAAGCTCAACACATCTTCATTTTAAATAAATAGAATTACATCCAGACATATTAACCGCTTCCAGACCGCCTCACGCAGATATACTGCGGCAGCATGGCACGGGCAGGCAAAATCACGTACCTGTACGTGATTTGCCTGTGGGTCGCGTGCGCGCCGCTAGCGGCGCGCTCGTGACCCGGTCGGGAGCTCCGTGACCCTGGCCGTGGGACCAGCGGACCCAATCGCCGCTGGTGTCCCGCGATCGGGTCACGGAGCTGAAGAACGGGGAGAGTAACAGTAATCTAAGGCAACAACAAAATGATGGCTTTGGAATTATTGCTTCTAACTCCGACATGTATGTTAACCGGTTCCCGACCGGCCGCCGCCGAATGGCTCCCCTGGGCAAGCCGCCGTAGCTGTACGTCGGCCCTTTAAAAAGGTACTGTAGGATGCGCGCCCGGCGGGCGCGATGACCTCTGGGCACCCACGATCACTAGTGACAGAGCGAGAACCGGGATCTGTGTCAAAACATGTGTAAACACACATATCCCGGTTCTCTCAGGGGAGAGGAGAGAGATATTGTGTGTTCATACTAAGTATGAACACCGATCTCTCTCCTCCCCTAGTCAGTCCCATCCCCCTACAGTTAAAACGCACCTAGGGAACACAGTTAACCCCTTCCCTGCCAGTGACATTTATACAGCAATCAGTGCATTTTTATAGCACTGATCTCTGTATAATTGTCAATGGTCTCAAATATGTGTCAAGTGTCCAATTTGTCTGCCACAATATTGCAGTCACGATAAAAAAAACGCAGATCACCGCCATTCCTAGTAAAAAAAAAAAAAAAAAAAAAAAAAACATAAATCTATCCCCTATTTTGTAGACGCAATAACTTTTGTGCAAACCAATCAATATACACTTATTGCGATTTTTTTTTTTTTTTTAATTTGGGATATTAATTATAGCAAAAAGTAAAAGATAGTGGTTTATTTTCAAAATTGTCGCTCTTTTGTTTATAGCGCCAAAAAATAAAAAACTGCAGAGGTGCTCAAATACCACCAAAAGAAAGCTCTATTTGGGGGGGGGGGGGGGGGAGTTTTTATAAAGGTACAGCGACGCAGTGCCGTATCGCAAAAAATGGCATGGTCATCGAGCAGCCAAATCTTCCGGGCTGAAGTGGTTAACCACTTGCCGCCTGCCATATAGCAAAATGATGGGGGCAAAGGGGTTTCAATAACCTGACCAGATGTCATATGACGTCTTCAGGATATTAAGCCGCTTCGCGCCCCAGAGTGTCGTGCATTGTGGCGATCATTGTTGCGGTGTGTCAGTCTGACACACCTAACTCCGACCTAGGTAAAGAGTCTGATGGAGACGTGATCAGCCGTGTGCAGTAAACAGGAAGAGCCGCGATCGGCTTTTCATCACTCGCGTCTGTCAGACGCGAGTAGAGGAGAGCCGAACGGCTGCTCCTCTGACAGGGGGGGGGGGGGGGTCTGTGCTGATCAACTATAATCCTTTAATGTTGCTGTAGGCCTCTTCGCAGCCTCCATGACCATTTTTCTTCTTGTCTTTTCATTAATTTTGAAGGGACGTCTAGTTCTTGGTAATGTCACTGTTGTGCCAGAATTTCTCCATTTGATGACTGTCTTCACTGTGTTCCATGGTATATCTAATGCCTTGGAAATTCTTTTGTACCCTTCTCCTGACTTATACTTTTTAACAATGAGATCCCTCTGATGTTTTGGAAGCTCTCTGTGGACCATGACTTTTGCGATGTGACTAAGAAAATGTCAGAAAGACCTACTAGAACAGCACTGACTCCTATTTAACATGAGTTTGAATTTGATTGCTTAATTCTGAACACAGCTACATCCCCAGTTAGAAGAGGGTGTGCGCACTTATGCAACTGCATTATTTTATTTTTACCCCCCATCCCAATGTGACTGCCAGCACAGGGATGCAGGTAACACCAATAGACACACCGCTGCACAGAATAAAAAAAACACTCCCATGAGAACGAGACATTGGAAGAACAAATGGATGTTCACGGATCTCCGGCCATTTTTTATCCTGACATGGAGGTCCTAAGCTTCCAGGAGGTACAGCTAAGCACGTGACACATGGCAGGGGAATGAGGTGTTGGAGAAATAACGCCATGTTCCCAGCAGTGTAGAAGTGATTAGGGGGCTGTTAGAAAGCCTAGTAGAAAGTTGTCAGTCTGGAGAAAAAAGGTAAACAAAAATGCTGCAATAGCAACCAGGAGCTTGTTTACATGCCAGCATTGACACTTCTTATTGGCCCATTATAATAAGCAGTCCCACTGGCTAAAACAAATGTGAAGTAGTAGCAAGTTCCAGCACTCAGAAAATGCTAAGCTTTACCTGTCAGAACAGCCTGAAATTTGGCAGCGACAGGAAGATTTGGAAGTCTGCACTTCATACCTGCAGCAATTTAATAATTGAAACACAACATGAGAAGAATAAAAGTCATTAATCATTATACTCACAACAAGCATTGGTGTTGTCAAGAGACCCCAGGCAAAAAATTCGAGAAAGATGACCACCACAGCATGATACACACTTGGTCTTCCGAATCCTTGTTGCTGTTGAGAAAAACAGTATATTTTTAAACTTTGTATATCTAGAATATGCAGTACTTTCTCAAATTATGCTAGGCCCCTTTCACACTGGGGCTCTTTGCAGACGCTACAGAAATAAAAATAGCGCCTGCAAAGCACCCTGCTGTGTTTCCAGTGTGAAAGCTGGAGCGGTGCGCTGGCAGGACACTAAAAACATTCCCAATAGCATTGAAATCAATGGGGCAGCGCAGTAATACCGCCGGCATAGAGCTGCAGCAGCACTTTGCAGTGGGTTTAACCCTTTCTCGGCCACTAGCGGGGGGTAAAAGCCCCTGCTAGCAGCCGAATAGCGCTGCAAAATTGATGTTAAAGTGCCGCTAAAAATAGCGGTGCTTTACCTCCGACGGACCCACCGCCCCAGTGTGAAAGGGGCCTTAGGGAGGTGAGCAATTTTATAGTGCAAGTTCGCATTTAGCACAAAAAAATAATAATTTAATTAAAAAAATAAAATTCCTTCGGCTATTTTGCCCAAAAAAAAAAAAATTACAATCCTGCGTTCTGGTATCCCTCATTTTCTGAGTCATTTAAAAAAATAAATAAAGCATTTACAGCTTTTTTCCTGCCTCCTTCTGGCAATGTCATCTGGGACTGTAGTTTACTGAGCTAATAAGAAACTACAAGTCCCATGTGTTTAGCACAGTGACCGTGTATATTTTTAGCACTGATCACTGTGATAATGGCAGTTAGTTCCCCCCCAGTGTCAGATTTTCTGCCACAATATTGCGGTCCCATTGATCGCCACCATTCGTAGTATTAAAAAAATAAAAATAAATTAAAAAATTCCAGTATAAATATACAACAGTTTGTAAATGCTATAACGCAAACCAATCAATATACACTTATTGGGATTTTTTTTTTATTAAATCAAAAAACATGTAGCAGAATTTATGAAGAAATTTTATTTTTGAATGTTTTTTTTTTTTTTTTTTTTTTGCAGAAATTAAAAAATATTGGACTTTTTTTGTTTATATCACAAAACATAAAAAATCCAGTGGTGATCAAATACCACCAAAAGAAAGCGATTTGTGTGAAAAAAAAAATGACCTATATAAAAATGTTGTTTGTTTAGGTACAGCATGCATGACCATGAAATCACCAGTTCAAGTAGCACAGTGCCGAAGAGCAAAATATGGCCTGGCCATGAACGGGGTGAAATCTTCCAGAGCTGAAGTGAAGTAGGGAAAGTCTCAACATTTGTGCAAGCCTAATGAATAATACAAATGATTTTTGAAATGTGTGTATTAGTTTCTTTGTTACTTTACGCCTGGATCCTATTCAATCCTACTAGAAAAATAGCCATAAGAAAATTTGACCATGGGAGTGAACATTCACCAATTGCCATATTAGCTAGTGTTATTAGGACTGCTAAATGTGACAACTTCCTCTTGGTTGTCAGGGCCCTGGCACCCTCCAGAGTCCTAAAAGTGACTCATCCCTGCTTAGCACATTCAGCTGAGGAATCCAAACTGACGGGCAAATGGAATAAAAACCGCGGCGAAAACAAAACAAAAAATGGGTAGCGATGAGCTAAATTGTCTTGGGTTTGGTTCAAGCAGGGTTCGGTGAAATTCAAATAAGTTCCGATGTGGAACCTGAACACTATCAAAATCAATGGGTGCCAAACTTGTCAAATTAAAATCTGTATTTTCTAGACTAATAAGGCAAGGTGGGTGGCAATGTTCTGGGGAATATCAACCAATGCAAAAAATAAAATGGTCCAGGAGCAGTGATTTTTCTATAGTACTGACATTTACAAAGGAAAAGAGAGTTTTAAATTGCTGGCAAATGTCCACTCCCTCCTGACCCCAAAATACATAGTAGACCTCTAAGTGTCTGTTATATATTGTGGATGAACACTAGAGTGTTTTTTTGTTTTAAAGAAGCGAGCAATGCAGTTATATTTGCCGCCAATTAAAAACTATATCAATATTTTTCCTTTGTAAATGTCACTTTTTGCTGTAGCACATCATACAGCAACAAAATAAATGCCATAGAGTTCCCCAAAAAAAATCCATACCTGACCTTTATGGTCAGGTATGGATTTTAAGGGGGAAGCCACACACGCACCAAAAAAAAAAAATAAATGCATGAGGTTCACCTAAAAACTCATACCAGATCCTTAAAATCAAGCATTCAGTCTGACTGACCCCATCCTGAACCATACCAGGCCACATGCCCTTATAATGGGGGGTGTTCCTTGACAGGGGAGACCCCCTAGAAAAGCACCTCGTCCCCATGTTGATGCATTGAAAACACAGCAAGAACGCATCAAAAATACATCCGTGTTGCGTTTGATACATTTGAGTCACATGACCTATGAAAAACACACCATAAAGTGGAACAAAATCATGGTAAAATCTCATGCGTTTTTGAAAGCCATTATCTGCACCTTTTTTTCTTTTGGCACAATGCTGAAAACCCCATTTCCGGACGATAATTTTCAGTGCAACACTAGTGGTACCCATTGTAATATTCATGGCAGACACTAAAGGGTGGTTATGAGGCTCTAAAAATCACTGCAAAAATGTCACTTAACCACTTCACGCCCCCGCTATAGCCAAAAGACTGCTACAGCGCGGACGCCAATAGCCGGGAGGGCGTCCCTGGACGTCCTCCCGCGCTCGAGCGGCCTGCGTGCCCCCTGCAAGGCGCGCTCTGTGATCAGAGAGTCTATGGGACCTGACCCCTTACCAGCGTTGTATGAACGCGCAGATGTCATTCAAATTGGAACAGCGCTGAAAATTGGTCTGAGCAGGAGGGGGGGGGGGGGGTTCAAGTGCCCAGTAAGCAAGTGGTTAAACACCGGGTATTGACGCACATGTTATCAAGCCCTAAACAGCTGGCAGGCCACCAAGAACTGTGAAGATTATTTCTCCACAATACCGAGAGCTACAGAGATGAATGAATGCATGCTTTTACTGCTTGTTTAGAACAGTGTTTCTAAAGTATTTTCAGTCAAGACACCCTTTTAAAATGACATACATTCTCAAGGTACCCCATTATAAAATGTAAAAATCGAAAATAGTTTTACATGTTGTAGGAGCATCCACACATGTGAGCCACGCAACAGAGATGATTTGTTCCTCCACCTTTGCAATCTAGTACTGAGTATTATTCTAGTGTCCATCTTCTCCATCAGTTTCTCCCCCTCTCTCTGCTAACATGACCCCAGTGCTGACCAAGAGAGGCAGGGGAGGGGCAAACAAGGATGCTATGCAGGTGCCCCAACGTTCTCCTTATCAATCGATGAAGTAATTGGTTGTTTGGATGCCAGTGGCTGGACTGCACGGTGCCCTAGGTTGTAATGCTGCACAATAAAAAAGCTGGCAATGCTTCATCCACTTGCTGGCCTGTTGACAATTTTTGGGCAATTTGTGCCGATTGAGGCATTTTGCCATAGCGCCTCTGAAGAACCTAGAAGGGACCCTGATTTAGAATATTTTAATACTTTAGAATGTATAGTCTGGACACAGATTCACTTTTTTTTTTTCAATTAAAATATTGAAATATAAACAAAAACAAAAACAGCAATAACAAAAGTAGCAGTTAAACAGAGGCCAATTCTCGAATTGTTACGAATATGGTTTGACCAGCATAATTGCTTCTGAGCTTTCGTGGTGAGAGAGATGTTAAGTTCTAAGCGAGCTTGTTCAAGTTTAATAGATCAGGGGATGGGGAGTATTTATGTTGGGTGGTTAGAGCCTCATATTCCTTAGTTTTAGCAGAAATCAACTCGTCGCAAGCTTTCTTAAGCCTGGAAGACAATTGGAAGGGAAACCCCTGACAGACGATTTGTGTGCTGCCCAAGTGATTGCGGGGGTGGCATCATCTGCTTTATTAATTTCAAATCAAGATTTCAGATGGGTAGAAATATCAAGACAGTAAGATTTATTATTGAGGAGGGATTCATTTAGATGCCAATGTGACTTAGCTATCTTAGTTGTCAATTCTGACAACTGCAATGTTATAGGAACATGGTCTGACCATGGAGTAAATTATTTTAGCTGAACGTAATTTAGGTAGGAGTCCCGAGAGGGGAAAATCATGATCAATACGAGTGTAAGGCCCCTTTCACACATGCGGACCGTACATTAGATCAGTTCAGTCACGTTTTTTTTATCATCAGTTGTCGTCAGTAAACATCAGTTTTTATCCATTTTCATTTCCGTTTTTCGTCCGTTTTTCATCCGATTACGTCCGTTTTTCATCAGTTTTTTTATCCGTTTATGTCCGTTTTTTTTTTTTAAGTTTTTCATGAATTATGGGAATTTTTTTGATGAAAAAACGGGTGTGAGCGGATCGGATGTGAACGGATCGTCCGCTAACGTCCGTTTTTCATCCGTTCCATTTTTTTACGGAAGACAAAATAGGGTCGTCTTCCGTTCAGAAAAACGGACCTTAACGGTGACGGATGTTAACAGGCGTTAGCGGATGATCATCCGCTAACGTCCGCTATTCCATAGACAAGCATTAATGTCCGTTTTCATCCGTAAATGGACGTATGAAAAAACGGACGAACGGTCCGCATGTGTGAAAGGGGCCTAACTGTTATGGGCCCTCAAAAAATGGGAATAGTCTCTAGAAGTGGGGTTAGCCTCCCTCCAAGCGTCCACTAGATCGTAATGATATAGCAACTGGGCAAATTACGACTATTTAGAAGGTGACCTAAATTAAACCGTGTGCGATTTGTCCATTATAAGGTCCAAGGCCAAGTTGGAATCACCTGCTAGAATGACATCCCCCCTCAAATTCAGGATCCAAAGATTGTAGTAAGGAGCGAAAAAAAAAAAAAAAAAAAAAAAAAAAAAAAAACTCAGCTTGGTTTGTATTAGGGGCGTAAAACCAAAAAGGTCATCAAATTTTCACCCAAATAACCCTCAACTAATCCCTGTCTTTAATGACTTTAGTGTCAGTAAAAACAAGCCGCCTAGATAGACAACCCTTTTTTTTCCTGAGGCATTAGCAAAAAACAAATAGTATAATCTTTATGAATATATTGAGGGGTAAATGAAGGGGCAAAGGGCGTCTCCTGTAAGATTACAATATCAGCCCCTAAAGATCGGTAATATGTGAAGGCCTTAATTTGGATGGCCCCCCTAAGCCCTCACAGATTCACTTTAATTTGTATTAAAGGAGAAACATGGCCAGTCAATTTACTTCTCCTAAGGGCTAAAGTCTGCTGTTGGCTGACATCACTCAGCTGGTCCAGGCTCTTGCTCGATCCCGACTTTACAGTCGGGATCCACTCAGATGCCTGGACTAGCAGCTGGCGCAGCCTCTCAGAGAGCCACTGGGAGACTGAGCCAGCTGCTCTCGACCCCTCCACAGCTCAGTGTTCCAGTGCATGCTGGAGGGGCAGAGCAGAGAGCCTGTGATTGAAAGTGGAGGGGGTGAACTGAGTAGTCAGCGGTCTTTGATCACTGTGCAGAGCAAGCGGTGGGGGGGGGGGGGGGGCATGGTCAGGTGCAACATCGACTCAATCAAATTCTAGATGGAGGTCATGTGTTGTATTTTCGGACTACAACTGTACTGACTAAACGAAAATCGTATTATCTGGTATCGTTGAAAATCTTTGTGCATGTCCGATCGAATAATATCTGAGGAACTGTCGTGATCGGCTCTCGAAAGCTCTGCAACAACGATCCCATTATGTGTGTACGGGCCATTAGCCTCCCCAAAAATGTCCTTCTCTATTCTGTTGGGGCGAAGGTACCTTTTTCTTATAGATTTTTTGAATTTTTAGAGGAGTGCCAGCAATTATAACAACAGAAAAAAGTAATAATAATGTAAACCTAGGGCAGAGTGCCACACATGATTATAAAGTATCAGGGGGCATTATTCAACTGCAGTCACTGCACATGCTCTTGACATACAAGACAATTTGAAAGTAAAGCTTTTCTAAGGCCGCTATTGTGAATTGGATGCGGATTTCCCTGCATCCAATTCGCATAGCAGGAGATTGTGACCGGGTCTCTATGGAGTTGGTTCACACATCTCCACAGCAGCTCTGGTGCAAATTGCACAGGAGTCCTGGGCGTCTTTTGGTCCGTTTCAGGTCCGAATTTAGTCAATAAATGAAATACAGATGTTACCACTGTGGGCGACCTCCTGAAGATGCTAGTTGCCTTGCTATGATCTAGAACAAAATATGCAGATTGGGAAAGTCAGAGTAAAGTCAAAAGCTTCCAGTTGTTTTTAAGTTTATTAAATGTCAGCAGCTAAAAAAAGTGTAGCGGCTGACTTTTAATAAGCACACACTCGTCTGTCCCACGGTCCAGCGATGTGCATGCCCACAGCCTCGCTCCTCTCCCTCTCCTCGGCACCAGCATTGCAAGTGTGGGCACCTGGCTGTAACAGCTTGCGGCTTCACAGCTGCGCATGCGTGGGTTGCAATACGCCTTCTCAGTGGGCGGGCAATGATGTGTCCCAGATTGCAGGGAAGGAGGGGGAGAGGAGGAGTCAACTAGGCGGCGAGAGCAGAAGTGGGAGCTGGGTACATGTCAAAACTAGGAACACCCCCAAGAGAAAAAAAAAAAAAAACACATGCCAAATGTGGCATGCAAGGGGGACGAGGAGTACTTAAAGCACTTTTGGGTGGCACTCCGCTTTAATTGCACACTGACACAGATTAAACAACTGTGAAGTCAGCAATATCCGTCTTTCTATCTGGAATAGTCTATTAATTCACAAGGCCAAATGTTATGGTACAATTGCAGTATGCATTAAAAACTTTATGCACAATGAAAGAAAAAAAAAAAAAAAAAACACAAAAAGGTTCTCATAACAACTATGAAGGTATCTAAAAGGAGTTTCTCTTTATGAAGGGATAGCTGCTACTTGGTGACGTGAATTGTTGCTAAGCAGCAACTGTGACCTACAAGACTGTCAGACTGTATTAGCTCTGTCAACACAATTGATATGGGAAAGATATATGCAGGTCACCCTGGGTTCTTTTTTACAATTAAAACTGTATTAGAAATCTGTGGATAGCTGCTAAATGCAGTTGTGCGGTTTTATTTTCATCACTTTTAGTGTGTATATTAATGAGCAAGAGCCAGCTTGCCAAATCTCTAACACAATTAGAACAAATTCCCTGCTGCTTTGCACTGCAAGTACACAGGGTAATGTAAAAGCAAGGTGTGAGCATAGAAACCATAACGAACGCCAACTAATTTAAAAGCAGGATGTTGGCGTGACCTCAAGAACAAACAAACAAAAAAACAAACAGCCACATAAGCAGGGTTTTTACTTTTTTTTTGTGAAGTAATGCACTGTACATACAAACAAGTGCTCTATAAAGGCTGAATTCACACCTGAGCGTATAGTTTTCAGGCAGAAAGTCGTGCGTTTTTTGCTGCTAGTTTGTAGATGTCAAAAGGTCACTAATGTAAGGCCCCTTTCCACTCAGCGGAGTCCGCCAGGTCCGTCTCTGCCCGCTGAATCCTATGGGGAGATCGGACAAAAAAACGGACAGCATGTCTGTTTTCATCAGATCTCATCCGATCCGCCAGACGTCTGTCTTGAGCGAATCGGATGGCAGGCGAGAGTCAGCGGACACATCTCTGCTGACACCCCCTGTGGATAGAAGTCAATAGGTGGCCTGCTCGGAACCAACTGAAAAAAAACGGACAGGCGGATCCGAGCGGGCTTATCGCTTGAAAGGGGCCTAAAAAGCAGAAAACCACTTGTAATCTGCCAAATAAGAAGCTCATGTACTTTGAGCTTCAGCCAACAGAACACTCACATGTGAACAGGGGCAATTTAAATGAATGGGATTTTGCTTGCATTTTTGAACTTTTGTGATGAGCATTTTACGAGCTGAACATGGTGTGAATGCATCCTGATGTTAAAAATCAAAGCCCATAAACAATATATTTGCTCAAGAAGGCTGGCCATATATTATACAAATTTTCTTATTCAATTTCACTTAGATTTACTTTCAACTATATAGTGCGAGGGCCTCCCTGATTGTATACCAATTGAAAGTGTTTAGGTTTGACCTCATAGTATATGGTTTTGGTAAATCAAAAGAAAAAAAAATTGTACAAGAATATTGTAAAATGTATGACCAGCCAAAGTGTGCCGCTGCCACCAGAAACAAAAGCATGAAATAGTTTTAAACTCAGGTGCTCTTTGCAGGAGATGCATTTTTCCACCCATCAAAAAAGCACTACAATGCCAATAGGGAATTACAGCTATACCTACTGCTAGGTCCTATACAGACAGTGATGAACACCACACACCAGCTGTGATAAGTATGAAGCATTATTGCTGTCTAATGATGCCCAGCATTAATACAGAGGAAATGGAATAGTAGGTATCCAATGTAGTTCAGAAGCCTCCCCCAGCATCTTTACATGGTCATTGGCCTGAATTTTATAGCCACAGTAAGCTGTAGACAAGTGTTACTGTAACATTATCATCATAATTACTATGAAAACGGCACAAAAGCTACCATTCTGCCTACTTTTATTTGGGTCTCTGGCCCAAGAAATCAATTCACCTTTTAAAATGTACAGACAGCAAGAATGGCAAAAGTAATGAGTTTGTCTTGAAGAAGCAGACCTTGTGGTCTCGTGTGTGAATCATGTGAGCTTGTCAGTGTGGCTGGCTACAGACGTCCGTGGTACCATTACAGAAGCAGCTCTAAGTAGATTACAGCAGTAAATCAGGTCTCACAACACAGCAGGCTCTGTGTGCAGCAAGCAGCACAGACATTTCAAAATTATTTACTGTGTGCTTATTGTATAAAAAAAAAAAAAACAAGAGGAGAGCAAGCCAAATTAAATAGATATACAGTATAGTTAGATGTAGTACTGTACAGTGTAGAGGAAACACAACTATACACAATACTTGACAACCAAAGGAAAGAAGTCTAAGTGAATAGCAAAATATGACTTGGACTGCATGTATTTATAGTAAGTAGAGTAAAAAGAATGACTTCCTCCCACACAAATATTCTGCTACACCCTTCCGCTTTTCTTTTCCTCCTGTGTGGCTGCTCGTTGGAACAATAAAAATCCCCCAACAGCTCATAAATGCTAATTCAGTGGCCGAAACTGTAAACCTATGCAGTTTCATTTGTTTAATTTATTACAGGTATTTATGTAAAGCACTGCTTAAATTACCAGTATATAATACATCCACATCAGTCCCTGCCCTCAAGGAGCTTACAATCTAAGGGTCCCCAACTCACATTCATACATAGTAGGGCCAATTTAGACAGAAGCCCATTAATCTCCCAGCATGTCTTTGGATTATAGGAGGAATCCGGTAGAAACGCAGGCACAGGGAGAACATGCAAACTCCAGGCAGGTAGTGTCATGGTTGGGATTCAAACTGACGACCCTAGTGCTGCTAGGCAGAAGTGCTAACCACTTAGTCACTGTGCTGCCCTTAGGGTGGCAACAGTGACAAGAACTAGGACTTTATGCATACTGGGTGTCACAAACTTTAAAGGCCTCATGCATACTGTATGCTCCCGGCGCTCTCTTCTCCTACACGGGTTTAGCAGCAATAAAAAGCCACATTTTGCATGGGCGTTAATGCGCATTCACGAGAGTTAACTCATCTTCCGTTAATACATTCTATTGGCCAGAATTCTGACCATTAGAATGTATTAACGTGAAAACACGCCTAGCGTTAACACGAGTTAAGGAGCATTTTTATGCTTAAACGCATCTCTCCAAAATGTGCTGTTATTTCCTGCCTGTAAACTCCCCTGCCACTAAACTACTAAAAACGCCTATAGTGTGCATGGACACACCGGCCAACATGGAGTGGAGTTAAAAGAGAAGTATGGCCACAGCTCTTTTGGCTATACTTCTCCTAAGGACCACAGGAGTGCAGCTCGTTCTGCACTCCTGTGGCCCATTTTCAGCCAACAGCCAGTTCAGGCTAGGGAAAGTTGACTTTACAGTTGGGATCCATTCAGATCCCTGGCTTGGCAAATGGATCAGCCTCTCAGCTCCTCTTCTGGGGGAAAGAGCCAGGCCACTCACTCCCCCTTTACAGCCTAGTGTTCCATTGAGTGCTGAAGGTGCAGAGCAGAGAGCTGGCGACTCACAGTCATGGCTCTCTGCTCAGAGCGGAGCGGGCAGGACTGAGTGATGTTTGATTAGCGGTGTTTGATCGCTCAGTTCTCACTGCAGACGTGGTGGCGGATCGATGCTGAATCCACCTAAGTACAAGCTGTTTTTTTTTTGTTTTTTTAATAGACCCCATACTACTCTTTTAAACAGTCAGGAAAAAAAAGAAAAAAAAAGAAACTCAAATACCTGAAGAAGCAGCTTTTTTGAGCTGCAATGTGCTTAAGGCCTTACAGGCGTTTGCTTTTTTTTCTGCCTCTAAACACACAGACGTTTACAGGCGTTAGAGGCACAAAAATAAAAATCAGTTGTGTATTCAGGAGAGGAGCATTCGAGCAAGAAAAAACAAAACAAACACTTGGCGCGTCTAAAACGCCTGTAAATACACAATGCTAGGCGCATTTAGTGCTTGAGCACTCCAATGACCAGAATAAATTAATATTCTGAAAAATGGAATGAAATAATGATCAAATGCTTGACGTGCCTAAACGCATTTGCAAAACGTGGCTTTAGGCTCACTTTTTAAGCTGCTTTTCTCCTGCCAGGAGCAAAGGCTTTCAGAGGAGCTGAGCAAACACCCAGTATGCATTAAGCCCTCGAGTGCAGCTGACAAGTCACAGCATATCGGCTTCTATCTGATGCTTTTCATGCAAACATTTTGCTTTGTCTGTGGCTACCTGAGCAATGCAAGACGTCTTTGTTCAACAATACCAACTATGAAACTAGGTTTGCCTTTACACAAAATGTAAAATGTGTAGTTCAAACTTGAATCATGTTATTTTCTTTTAAACGTATGCTGTAAAATGGAAGAACGCTTTATTAGATGCCTATCTGCCAGACAGGAAGGGTGGAATACTCTATAGTCCTTCCTTACAGCATGAAATGGATATATATAAAAAAAAAAAAAAAAAGTAACAATATACAGGAAGAAATATGATCACCACATCATAATTAACTCCTTCATTTACAAGTAAAAGTGAACCCTGGACACAATATAACTTGGACAACCTGCGTTGAAACCGATCACAGCACAAGCTGCTAGGGCCATTGGTTACGGCATTGTATCGCCCCTAAATGCTTAATATTTACAAGCTTCCGTGACTAGACTAAAAAGTAAAAAATATGTGGTTAGGCACCGTTCACATAAGGGCATTTGAAATCCCAGCCGGCGATTCTGTCCGTGATTCCAAATCGTGGCAGAATGTGTAACACACGACTCTTTTGGGTGACAAACAAGCGTAGGACGTCCATTGAAGTGAACGGGCTTACCCTATGCGTGACAAATGTTTGTGCATCCAAATTGCACTTTAAAAATCATGAGCAGGAACGCTCTTTACCACAACACAAGGTCTAACTGGGGTCTTACAAATGAATTCCAATCTTATTACCAGCAAAACAAACATTGTAACAAATCACAGAAAGAAGCAGCTGTTCCACCATTTCACTTTCCCATGTATATTTGCCATCTCTCAGGCTTAGGTCCAGCCCATAAATAGGAGCGAGGATGACCATTGTCAGTGGTACTGAAAGGGTAGAACTCCCAAACTATTAGTTGTTATCCGAACAGAAATAAAGAGGAAATCTTCCAATGAGGACACTTGTTGCAGGTGCCCACTGTAATATAGAGCAGTGTTTCTCATACAGGGTGCTGCAGCACCTTGGGGTGTAGCCTGGGTTCCCCCAGAGTGCCATGAGCACAGGACCCAGTTTGCCCTAAACCAGCGTCATAAGTTACCATGGTGTGGGAAACCAGCTGCCAGCACCATAACATCTAATGACATTTTAGGGCCAGGAAGCACAGCTTCATTGGTTGCATTGGTAATGCTGGCCAGCTTACCCACACTATGGCAATGCATGACTGTCCAGGGCAAGAGGCATACAGGGCTGCTCCCAACAAGCAAAGGATGGAAGTCCACCTTCTTTAGCTACCTGCACCACCTCCTGCCCTATGCCACACTGCTGGAGCCAAATGATAAGGCTCCGACATGAAGAAGGGAATATGTAAATGGGGGCTCACTGAAGTATGGGGGACAGACTAAGCGATTGGGGGGACTCTGTGCTGATAGGGCATGTATAGGGGAGCTTCTGATTAGCTAATCTCACTAAGGGATCTGTGTGCAATGTCTCAGGCTCACGTTTCCCATTGTTAAAGCAGAACTTTTTCCTGTGTTTAGATTCTCTGAATTTAAAGAAGGTTTAAACTTATTTATTTGCGTTCAGATGTGTTTAGTCACATTTTGATCCATTCAACTACGTAAAACTCTAAACTCACTGCGAATGCAAATTTTTCCAAATACGGTAAACATATCCAAATGTTGAGCCTATAAATGTTCCTAGTGTACAAAATGTATAATGTAAATAGTAGACCAAAGCATGTGTTCAGAAGTGGTTGTAAACCCTGGTTAAAAAAAAAAAATAAAAAAAACCTGCAAGACAAAAAGGCATAATGAGCTAGTATGCATAGCATACTAGCTCATTATGAATTACTTACCTGAGAACGAAGCCCCCGCAGGCGTCCTCGTCTCCCCCTCCGGCCGGCAACATCTCTCTCGGGGGTTACTTCCGGGGATCACGGATCAAGCGCTGCGATTGGCCGGAGCCACAATGACGTCACAAGCGCGCGGGAGCCTCCAGTAACGGCATACAGACTGAAGCAATAGCACATAAGTGCCATTGCTTCTGTTTGCCCCAGTGCACATGTGCCGATGTCATTGGCACATGCAGGGGACAGGGGATATCTCCTTAACAGTGCAGGTTTAGGAGATATCCTGGGTAGCTAGAGGTAAGCCTCATTATAGGCTTACCTGTAGCATAAAGTTGTTGTTAAGAGTTTACAACCACTTTAAGAATGTTTGTGCACCTGAATGGTTTTTCAAGGATAGCGTGCATGAGGTCAAACAAAGTTTTTTGCAGGTTCTGGGACAAAATGACCGCACATTTCTTAGATTAGCTCATGTTGAGCAAGAACTTTAGTAAGAACAAGGTGAAATTTAAATGCAATCCCTTTCTTAAAGAAACACCATTTATGAGGTCCATTTTCTACTATGAATGCATATACACAGTTATTTCAAGTTACTGTAAAGGTACAATGTTTTTCTACCTTCATGCATTCTATGCATAAAGGTAAAAAACCTGTGTGCAGCAGCCCCCTCTCGATCAGCGATGTCCGCCTTTGCTATCCAGGCGCTCACACTCCTGGTTGGCTTTTGGCAGCAAAGGGAGCCATTGGCTCCCGTTGCTGTCAATCTCAACCAGTGAGCCAATCAGGAGATGGAGGGCGGGGCCAAGCCGCGGCTCCTTGTGTGAATGGAAACAGAGCTGTGGCTCGGGAGCCCACCTCCTTGGGTGCTGCTTGCTGTGGGGGCACCCAGCAGGAGGGAGGCGCCAGAAAAAAGGAAGATCTGGGCTGCTCTGTGCAAAACATTGCACAGAGCAGGTAAGTATAAAAAAAATTATTTTTATTTTCTAAAATAACAAACAAGACTTTCTCTCTAAAATATAGTACTACCCTATAAACAAAAACCTTTGGCAAACAATCATAGAAAACAGTGATATGTGAAGTACAGTCTCTTTGATAAATAAGTCCCAGCAAACAATACTGTAGATCAATGCTCAGCTTTACTCCTTGTCATCCACAATAGGAGCTCACAAGATGAACAGACATCCAAGCTATGGATAGGTCAAAACAGGCTCAAGTATTTTCCAAGAGTAACCAAGTTTTCGCTTTTTTTTTTTTTTAAACTCACAGTGCACTGCTGAGTCAATACAACATATACATGTCAACTTAAATAAAAGAAAGGGACTTTTAAAATAATTTTGAGTTTAGAAAGTCAAGTAGGTACATAAACATATGAGAACCGTCGCAAATCGCATACACAGGGTAACAAACATATGAACAATTTCATCATAATACTGGAGTAAAAACGTGGGTTTGCATAAGTAGGATATGCGTATGAGTAACTACAAGTATAGATTACAAACAGTAAAAAGAGCAATTAATAATTGTTGGTGTAGTACAGGGATATGCAATTAGCAGACCTCCAGCTGTTGAAAAACTACAAGTCCCATCATGCCTCTGGGTGTCATGCTTGTGGCTGTCAGAGTCTTGCTATGCCTCATGGGACTTGTAGTTCTGCTAATTGCATATCTCTGGTGTAGTAGATAGAAAGGGACTTTACAGTGCAAACCAGTATGCAAATTCCAATCAAACTCGTGTTTTGTAAATGATCAACACAGGCACTGACATAAGAGGGTTATGTATCCAAATATCCAGTTCAAAATGCTTTCAGGCTTTTTACAGCCCTGTAGCTGATATTTTAACCTAACAAAATAACAAATGCCCATTTTAACCTGTTAATTTCCAAAGCAATACTGATAAGCCAGTGGTCTCTGAGGCCTAAAACAGCCTAATATGTTACAATAAATGGCTCACGTCTTAGAACATACAAGCCAGCCCATAAACACCAAGATGAAAAATACTGCTTTGGAGGACAAATGTAAAAACAAGTATAACACTATATAAAAAAAATTAAAAAAAAAAAAAAAAAAACTGTACTCAGGGAAATTTTTGGGGTCAGTCATGGTACAAGTCAAAGGATAAAAGCCTCAAGCGAGTCATGTGCATGCCCATTGGTGGGAAGAATTCAAGGCATGTCAGATTATCAGTGAATCTCTTTGAAAAAAAGGATTTCAGACAACAGCGATCATCAAAAAGAACTCTATATACAGGATCAGCTATAGGAAATAGTGCCTGTAATTTGTGTATTTCTGAATATGGGATGTTTGAAGGACTCGGTTTCAAACTTACAAAATTCTAATAAAAACAGACTACGAATCATATGTAATTTCACAACCCTTTGGCTCCATGCACACTAGGCTTAAAAAAAAAAAAAAAAAAACATCTGTTCTCTCAGGAGTAAAAAAACACTCATATAGAGCATTTTTTGTACACAGTTTAGACGAGTTTTAGATTTTTTCTGCCAGTAAGCTCCAATCAGAAACACGAACCAGAAGGGGTTCTTTTTTTTTTGCCTCTAAACGTTAAACTCAAAATATGTCTCTTAACGTCCTAATGTACATGGACACATAGGAGATCATTGAGCTGCTTCTACAGGCAGAACACAAAACTCCTGTAGAAGCAGCGATTTTTAAGCCAGCATGCATGGAGCCTGTGGGTACCATTTATAGGGCCCCTATTCCCCAGTCACACATGTAAAAGAAATCAAAACTAAAGCTAAAATGAAACTGCAAGCAGGCAGCTCTTTATTGTAGAGACATGCTTTGTCTCTTCTGCAATAAGACATTTACTTGCCTGCTCACAGTCTAATGAATGTATACAGAGCCGTGCAAGTGCAACTCAGCAGGCGTTCCTGGCGCACTCGTCGTCGTGTCATAATGTAACAGAATAAACAAGGAGGTGAGTGTTCATTGCACTCGGTGAAGGGAGCACTTTATAGAGAGGTGTGGAGTCTCAGTGAAGCACATTGGATTAGAAAATTCCTTTTTTGCACCTTTATAAGGAAGATCTTTCACACACATATATATATATATATATATGTCACAAATGGACTCAAATTGAATTTTGCGCACTTTATGAACTTTATTGTATGTTGATTTTGTTTATATATTTGATTCACCAGCAGCGCTATCACATTTTATTACTTGACTGTGTCATAATGCCCCCCACATTTGCAAGTGTGGGATGATGCCATCCTCTGCTGGCCAATTAAAAAAAAAAAAAAACCCACTACCCAAAAAGTAGCCCAGGAAGAAGGGGAGAAGCCCAGGGGTGTAATGCATCACTGAAAGGGGAGGGGAGTATTTTGTGGAGTTCAGTTACATTTTAAAGGGATAAGTTCACTTTAAGAAAAATAATAAATACACATTTATTGCAAGTAAAAGCAAAAAAATTTTTTTAAGAGCCCACAAAACATTGCACCCACGATCAGCAGACCACAGGTGTAATATCAGGCTCCAGCAAACTGTCAGTGTAGCCGTCTGCCCATACCTCCAATAATCGGCAGACAGTTACTGAATGACAGGAAGCTTAATGGACTAGTTTGAGAACTACAAGCCTTCAGCCACTGACGGTAGTTGTGGTTTATTGATTCAAAAAAAAAAACTCTTGTGAATTAATGATGTGACCCTGTGGGTGGAGCTCCACATGGCCACACTCTTTTTGAATTGTGAAAGCAAGCGCGGGGGGGGGGGGGGGGGAGATCCCTGGCCGCCAGGGAGAGGGGGGGATGGGCAGGCAGATGCCTTAAATATGGTTGTAACACGTTCACAAAAAAGGTAAAAACGTATCATTCATGGGCACATTCATACTTCTGCTTCATGGTAAGGCACACTAACACACACACATATTACCACAATTGCACAAGGGTATACTGTGTGAGGTCATTCATTTTGAATGGCACTTCAACGTACATATCATAGGAAAAAAACACGTATTGCCCCACACCATACAGAAGTAAATGTTCACTGAATGGTCAAAGTGAAGTGCATTGAGGCCCATTCAAATTAATAGGCTGCCTTAATGTAACGTCAGCATCAGCACACAAAAACTTGTGCATTAATGATAAGCAGATCAAATCTAACAGCACTACGCCTACTACTACTCCTACTATTACTCCCCAGCATTCAATAGCTCAATGTTGAGGACACTAAAGACAATGAGTTATAAGATATTTCAGAAAAACTTCTTACTAGATTTACTAGAGATATGAACACAAGGCTTAGCCATATGATATAGCCAATACTATCTTCCGCAAACTGCTGAATTGCATGTTTATTTTTCAGCTTGATGTACCAAACTGAAAAAAAGAGCTAGGTGAAGAAAGAGCCCTAAATGTACACGAATGAAGTACTAACTATAAAGAATAAGCTTATCTAAAGATCAAGCACTTTACAAACTGGAAGACAGAAGAAAATGTTATAAGTGCCTCTGCAAGTCTTAAAATTTGTAATTCTGTAAATGTATTTAACATATTGCCACATGTAGTTCTCCCTAAAACAAAAAAAGCATTTCAGATAATATAATAGGAAGCTGGTCATATTTAGCAATTTCATATTTTCACCTCACCGAAATGATGCATTAGTTGGGATTAAATGAGATTAACCTGCGATTATCAAATGACTTCCAGTTCTATTTTTACTTCAGGATTAGAGAACAATTCATACACTCTAGTGTATATAAGAGACTGCATATCATTTGGAAAAAATTACTAATTTTAGAAATAATAAAATGTATTTGAATACGTTCTGTTCTACTCATATGGTGGTGAACAGACGGCTGACGCGTAAAAAACAATAAAATAGTCAACAAAGCGCCACCTCAATAAAAACGTCACCAATAGGCAAATGTTTGCCATTTTTTTGCAGGATGAAAAAGAGCCAAATTACACATTAATTTTTCTACTTTACAACAAGATTAGAAGGAAACCTACATTTTTAAATAGCACAAGTTGTTAATCATGTGTGTGTAGACTAAGCTTAGATGACAACCATTTCCTTTAATGATGCAACTGAATATTTATATCCAAGCCCATCAGTAGAAAAAGGTGCAACTCACAGCTTATGGCAACAATCACAGCTCATGTGAATTCTTGCATCGATGTGTAACATAAAGGATGGCAAGTATACAAAGTATGAACTGCCAGGGCCTTTTAAAGGACAAGTATTGTGAAACGCATTGGACCCCGATAATGAAATGCAATCGATAGTATTCAGCATTTGAATTTCCCAATGCCTCTCTTTATAGATGCAGGCCAATCCAGCATAAGAAACAAGCATGAATAAAACCTCTAACATTGTAGAGGGGTGTCATTTTGCTGCGCTTTGGAAGCATTGCCCATTCATTTCAATGGGCAGGGGTGTTTTTGAGGCGCTTTTTAAAGCACTCCAAACATGCCCCAAAGATGCTGCTTGCAGGCCTTTCTTCACCGTGCTGCAAGCGCACTGACCCAGTGTGAAAGCATCCATTGAAATCAATGGAAGGAAGTTTTCAGGCACTTTTCAGGTGCTATTTTTAGCGCAAAAGTGCCTGAAAACTGCCTCAGTGTGAAAGGGGTCTTAAAGTGTTAGTAAACTTAGATTAGCCATACACAGTGCTGCACCAGCTGAGATGCAAAACATTAATAGGCAGTAAGGATGAGCTCAGGCGTGTTCACATGGTCCACATGCACAGCCCGCCAGGAAGTCGGCGCAGCGCTAATTACAGGCAGCGAGACATTGCCCAATGTGTGGCTGCAGAGATCGGGCAATGTCTCACTGCCTGTGATTAGCGCAGCGCTGCGCCGACTTCCTAGCGGGCTCTGCACGTGGACCATGCGAGCACGCCTGAGCTCATCCCCAATAGGCAGGCTGAATGTACCAAGTTGATTGATCGATCAGCTTGGGTACAACCAGTCTGCCCTGGATTATCTTGCAATGATCTTTAGTGGCTGCTATAGCCACTAGCAATAATCACCGGTCTTCTCCCAGCAGGGATGTCCGCCGCCGCCCACCCCCCCCCCCCCCACCAGGAGAAGACAATTGCTGATTCCCGTCAGCACTGTCCGTGGTTGCAGGAAAGAAATTTGCACCCATATTAGGCAAACTAATCGTGAAAATAAGACATGCGCGTACACCAGTGACATCATGAAAGTAATCATTGACTCAATTGCAACAGAATGGCAAAGGCTTGAAACAATGTAAAAAGAGCATCATATACATTGAATTAAATGAATAGAGTTGCACGGTAGCATTTTTGATCTCCTATTTTTAGTGCAATTTTTTCTCTTGGTTATATCAGTCAGTTGACACTACATTGACAAACGTGAGATGCAGAAATTTCATTTGCCCATACATGGCTTGAATTCTGAGCGAAAATTGGCCAACATTTTAGTTGCGAGTGGCCATGTGGGTACCAACTGGTTAGACTTGTCAAGGGAGCTGGGTGGAAAAGTATCAGCCGAACAGTAACTGCATCCAATTAGATGCAGTCACTGTTCAGTAATTGAGCAGATAGTAGTCCTACTGGGAGCTGATTACAATAGCCGGCAGGGAAGTTTCCTTTATCCACACCATTTAGCATGGATGGAAAAATCTTTACATGTATAGCTAGCCTTAGGCCTGTAGGCAGCTGCAAGGGCGGAGGTCTGGGATCATGTGAGCATTTTTAGCACACAATTAAAGATGATCTATAAAAAAGAAAAAATTAACTATTAAAGGAATAAGCATGAAGTCCAATGTTAACCAAGGAGAACCTAAAGAGATCCTTCACGCTTGTCTGCAAGTGTCCACATTTTTCACAGTAAATTTTAATGGGCTGGACATTAAATTTGTTGTAAACCTTTCCATATAACCAGTTAAATGACTCGCCTCAGGTGATACACAGAGATGAAACAAATCCTCCTACATAAGTTGTAGCTGTTTATCTGCAGTCTTCTCTTCTTTACAGCTGTTCAAAATACTGTATTTATAAAGCTTGTCTGAGCTGTCATCATTTTTAAATCCCAGCATCTTCTGGTGCCCAAGAGGCACAGGTGTAGCATCCAGCCCCACTGCTAGCAGCCTGTCAAAGATTGAAATATGCAGAACCTGGATCCAGTACATTGTACATCTCCAAGATTCAGAGGACATTTCTTTCTCAATACAAGTGGAATTACATTTTAAGTGAGACATTTTGCCTAAATGGAAATATTGATCCCAGATGCCAATTTAGGCTTAATGTACACGGGACAATTTTACAACCTCTCCCGAACTATTTAACTTGACAGCTAGTAACCCACGCTTAAAACGTCTGTTTTGCCGTGTTAATATGCAGCGTTTGCATTTAGAAGAGTTTGAAAAAATAGCCAAAAATGAAAATGTCTGTAAACGAAATGCAGCTAAACGCAAGTTACCACGTTTGGCGTCTGAAATCACCAGCAGTAAAAGATGATATCTGAAGGCTGCCATATTACCAACCTCTTTATGAAAATCTAGTTACCTGGCTATTATATATATATATATATGGACTTCTTACTTTACTGTGATTTTGCTGATCTGCTTGCTTACTCTAGGTCAGTGATCCAGGAAGTTTTGAAGCCTGTTCGTTAACTTAATAGCCAGATAACTAGTTTTTCATAAAGAGGTTAGTAATGGCAGCCTCCATATGGTAGTGTGTGTGCGCAGTGCGCACACACACACACACTTGTTCTAGTTTAGTGACTCAAAATATTAATGTGGAGTTGGGGGGTGGGGGCTTCATTAGGAGGGGGGAACTTCCTGTCCCAGTTACTCCTTTCACCCAGGGACCGCAAAGGCGACTCCTCCTTTCGCCTTAGGTGGCCCCTCCCTCTAGGCGATCTCCTGGGACACGTGACAGGTCCCAGGAGATCGCCTGTCGACTCCGGGAGTGCAGCGCGACTCGCGAATGCGACATGCGTGCCTGGCCGTGAAGCTGAAAGCTGTCACGGCCAGGTGCCCAGAGTGGCTATGGAGGCGCCGGCGGAGAGGAGCGATGCTCCGTTCAGCCGCATTGCTGGACCGTGGAACAGGTAAGCGTTTATTAAAAGTCAGCAACTACACTTTTTGTAGCTGCTGACTTTTAATAAACATAAAAAGCCTGGAACTTCGCTTTAAGCCATGTAGCAAGATATGCAGAACAGCAGGTTCTGGAATGGTTTCAAATTAATTAGGAATTAATCAGGAATAACATATAAAAGGGAAGCAATAGGCTTGACTTAATTTAGTCAGTGTTGACAGGGGAATCCCTCCCATGGAGCCATTGTGTTCTCCTGGTGGGGGGGGAGGGCACAGTGATTAGTGGCTATGGCAAAAAGGATAGGTTAGATTTAAAAATGTGTGCACCTTAAAATGTCATAAATGGCAAAAAGTTAATACTGCAAAGAAACACCAGACCCAAAAGCAAACACCTTCTTGGGACCTGTATATAGCATTCCTGGTCTGCCCAAGATTCCTAAAGGCCTGGTTACCCTGGATGCCTATTACACAAAAACCAACTTGAGGATAGCGTAGTATGGGCTTTACACCCTCGCTTCCTGTGCTTCATTGTGGGGCCATACACAGGAATAGGCAACCTCAGAAGCTGACAGTTAGGTACGGAAACCATGGCCTTTTTTTAGGCAGAGAACATTAAAGGCAAGGTGACCAGTAGGGGCGAGCTTTTGTTTGTTCTGAACCTGGAAGTCAGCTGCCATTTCTGGGCCAATGTGGCCAATATAGGTGAATGATTTTGCAAGCATCCCTGTCACTTTCGGTACATCAGCTGTGAGATGGGAAATCCTCCACTTAAAACTCATATCCAAGGTTTGCATGAAAGTTAAAGAAACAGTATAGAAGCTCTGATTACCACCAGTAGATTGTGAATTGGTAATAGGAGTTTAAAAACAATATGCTGACGGCGTCTTGCCCCACATCACATTTGCACTACAGCAACATTAAGGCCAGTTGTACACGGATGTAATAATTTACTTTATGCTCAGGATCTTATTGACAGAAAGATCTAATGTTCTGTAAAGACTGCATATACATGTGTAAAATTCTTCATTGCCATTGTTGCAATATACACAAATCTTCTATTTTGGATTTACGGCTCTGTACTCATCACTGTATTACTGAGCTGTATACAATTGTGTGCAATGTTCCATAGACAACAATGCATCTATATCCAGATCGGTGCAAGAAGCCCAAGTTCCTAACTAATGTTGCTCAATATCTCTATACCCCATTTAAAGCTGAAGAACGTGGAAGTGAGAATGTTGGTCAGAACATGCAATCCATGAACAGCTTTCCTCATGTAGGTTATGAAGTTGAAACAAGCAGGTAGATAGTTTCTAAGGAAATGTCCACATTTCCTTTGCTGGTTTGCACACATACACTTCTGTTTTCTGTGAAGCAATCAGCTTAGCACGGAACACACCCAGCTTTCTGCTAAAACAAAACTATTTTGGATTCCCATGCCTTGCAGGGAATAAAGAGGCAATAGGCCATAGAAAATGCTGGGAACGGTGGGAAGGAATTCCCAGCGCTATTCTGTTTTAGTTCTGTTTATGCTGAACATGCAATTATTTACAGAGGAAACCTCTGCGACGAAGGTTTAAAACGACTTTGTTGGGTTATCACATCCTGAAATTACAGCGTACATTATATTAGGACTGAAATGAGTCAGAGAAAAAAGTGCCAGGGTCTGTGTATAAGGGGGTCTCACCACCCACTAAAGAAACCTTGTCAGCTGGCACAGACCCCCTGTGCTTCTGTGTATGTGGGACCACGTGACAGCTTCCCATGTGGTGATGCTCAAGTCTACCAACCAATCACTAGGCACAATCTTGATTGTCATCTTAACAGGAATAGAGTGGATCTCTTACGATGCAGACACTTGCTGCAATGACAACTATGAGAATTGCCCTCACAATACATTTCCTCCATCTTCCTGGACAGGAAGTGTAAGGAAATCCTCCACATGGTACACTCACATGGCAAATAACTAGATCTAAAGTTTTGGCTGTAGATACACGTTTACATTTTATAAGCATTCTCATCATCAAGGCTTGCACTTTACAATTGGGCCCCTTTCACACTGGGGCGGGGAGCCGCGGTGACGGTAAAGCAGCGCTATATTTAGCGCTGCTTTACCATCGTTTTGCCCGCGGGTTTCGGCCGCTCGCGGTGTGGGTCCCCCCCCCCCCCCTCGAGCGGCCGAAAAAGGGTTAATATCCCCCGCAGAGCGCTGCTTTGCGGCGGTACTGCCGCGGTTTTACCGCGGTGTCCCATTCAAATCAATGGGAAGGAGCGGTATAGGAGCGGTGAATACACCGCTCCAAAGATGCTGCTAGCAGGACTTTTTTGCCATCCTGCTAGCGCACCGCTCCAGTGTGAAAGCCCGCCGGCTTTCACACTGGAGTGAATGGGGCCGGATTTTTTCAGGTGGTATACAGGCGCTATTTTTAGCGCTGTACCGCCTGAAAAACGCCCCGATGTGAAAGGGGCCTTAGGGCCTTAAAATCTAAATATATCTTTGGTTACTGCTAACCTCTAATTACACATTGCACTGTTTTCTTTGCATTTGTTTACACAAAGCGTCCTACTGTAGGACAGTAAAACTATGACAAATGCATACCACAGATTTATACATCTTGCTAAGAGACATTGGGGTTGATTTACTAAAACTGGAGTGCGCCAAATCAGACTCACTTCTGCATAGAAACCAATCAGCTTCCAGGTCTTATTGCCAAAGCTCAATTAAACCAGCTGAGGTTAGAAGCCAATGATTGGTATCCATGTAGAAATTATCCTGATTTTTGCATGCTCCAGCTTTAGTAAATAAACCCCATTGTCTTCATTAGAAGTAATCACCTATGAAGTGTGAACATATTTTGCAGTAATTAATGTTTGCTGTATATATGTATTTCATGAGGGTTTCCAGACCAGCCTTTCCCAACCTTCTGGAGGTTGCTAGGGGTTCCTTAAGGGTATATTCACACTGGGTTTTAAAAAAAAGACAGTTCTTTTAGCAGAAAAAAAACCTCATAAAAGTGTTTTTGTACAGGTGTTTAGAAGCGTTCAGGGTCGCTTAGCGTTTTGTTCTGCCAGAAAACTCCTCTCAAAAACAGAATTTTTTTGGCATCTAAACCGGAAAATATACCTCTAAACTTCCTAATGTGCATAAACACATAGAATAAGATTTAGCTGCTTATACAGGCAAAAATAGCAGGCATGGCTTTATTATATAGTTACAATGGTACAGCATATGTACAGCTGTGCTCAAAAGCTTGCATACAGTACTCTGGCAGAAATGGTGACATTTCAGCATTATTGAAAATATGACTGATCATGGCAAAAAAATTTTTTAAGGATAGTGACAATATAAAGCCATTTATCATCACATAGTTGTTTGGCTCCTTTTTAAATCATAAGGATAACAGAAACCATCCAAATGGCCCTAATCAAAAAAGTTTACACACCCTGGAATGTTTGGCCTTGGTATAGAGACACAAGGTAACAAACACTGGTTAAAATGGCAATTAACCACTTGCCGCCCACCATATAGCAATACGTCGGCAAAGTGGTTTAGTTATCCTGATCGGACGTCATATGACGGGATCAGGATACCAAGCCAGCACGCGCAGCTCGGCAATCTGTGGTGCTGTGTGTCAGTCTGAAACACCGCAACGCCGATCGTGTTATGGATCCACTGCTGGATGCTTCTTACCATGTAATCAACTGTGACCAATCACAGCTGATCATGTGAACCAGGAACTGACGATAAACGGCTTTCCTTGGTTCACGCTGACAGGGAAAGACGATTGGCGGCTCTCCCCGTCAGAGGGGGGGTCTGCACTTATAATCAGCATATTGATTATCAGTGCAGCCCCCATTAGAGGTGCCCATCAGCAGCCAATCACTGCCCATCGTCTGCCAGCCTGTGCCCCATAAAGAACATCTGTCAGTGCCCATAAATGTGCCAATCAGTAGCTCATCAGTGCTGCCTATCAGTGCCCATCAGTTTTTATTTTCGGTCTTTCTTTGTTTAGCAAAAAATTAACACCAGTGGTGATCAAATACCACCAAACGAAAGCTCTATTTGTGGGAAGAAAATGATAAAAATTTAGTTTGGGCAGTGTTGCATGACTGCACAATTGTCATTCAATTCAAAGTGCAACAGCGCTGAAAGCCAAAAATTGTCCTGGGCAGGAAGGGGCGAAAGTGCCTGGTATTGAAGTGGTTAAAGATCAATTTCACCACATCTGTGGACATTTTAAATTTCAATTGGTGTCGGTGTATAAATAGTCAATGACTGTTAGCTCTCACGTGAGCAGAGTAGATACTGAGCCATAGGGAGCAGAAAAGAACTTTTAAAAAGACATGCGTAACAAGGTGATAGAACATGTAAAATAATTTGATTGAGAGATAGATAGATACATATATATAATATATATATATATATATATATATATATCTATCTAATCAATTTGTTGTTCATCTTTGCCTTGTATACTATCATATCGAGGCTTGGAGCGCACATAGCCAATTACTATTGGCCGTTAAGGCATTAGATTCAGAATGAGGCTTGATGCGCATGTCTGCCGTAGACGCGTGAGACGTCACGACACAGCCATAGCGAGGCTTGGATGTCACACGTGATCGGCACTACTGTGCCCAGTGGCTCCCAGAACGAGGCATGCAGCTCAAGCCGGCAGCCATGTTTCTGGGTTTGGGTGCCACAGGTGGATTCACCCTCCATTTGTTCGGTTTACTTTCACAGATAATGGTAAGAAAATCCCAAATTTTGGGTTGTGCCCATAAAAGTAATAGAGGGCAAATCTTTCAATGGGGACAAGTTCTGGTGACCTGGGAGTCCCCTTAATTCGCAGGAATTTCCCCTCACTTACTGTTTTGGTTATGGGGTAGGAACTGAAGGGAAATCTCCGCAATGGGACACAGATGGCAAAAAATAAACTGACTCAGGGTTATGACCATGTCTTATTCTATCCAAAAATGAAAAAAATAAAAAATAAATTTTGCCTATAGTTATACTATATATACACATTATCTGCAGTAAAGTAAAAACCGTTTGGGTGCAAACCCCCCCCCCCCCCCCCAAATACTTACCCAAGCCGATCTCAGCCCAGCGCTGCTCTCTATGCGGGTTCTTCGTGGACTCTGAGAGCCATTGGCCATCAATTAAATCCAGTGACAAGGGAGTGGGGGGAGGGCCAAGCTGCAGTGGCTTAGGATTGAGCGGCTTGCTGGGAAGAGGGGTACTCAAAGGAGGGGGAGGAGCCAGGTGCGCCAGCAGGGGACCCAAGAAGAGACTTTATAAAATGCACTTTTAACATCACTTTAAGATGATTACTACAAACATAGTTGTACAGATTAGGGGTGTAAATTTGATCTGTGCAGGATAGTAAATATTTATGGCTGGGCATGCCATATTTACCTTATAAATGTTGTACAATTTAGATATCACACTAATGAACAGCTAACTGTATCATTGTTTTTGAAGGCATTTTCCCAAAGGTGACAAATATTTTAAGGGTTTCACTGGGGTAAAATGATTAAGAAAGGATGCTCGAGACTATTAAATCAGCTTAATTTCACATACAGTAAGTACTCTCTTCCTCCAAGGCATGACGGACATTAGAACAAATAATGTCCAACTCATCAAGGCAGTGCTTCATTTCTCACTGAGATAGCAAATGCCACTGGGATGCTTCTGATTACTATACCCTGAAAGAAATGAAAACAGGCCTTGTGGATCATTCAAGCTCCTGATAAAAAGGTTGTGTTGAAAGTGAATTGTATGACTGCAGAGTGTGAGGAGTATAATTAATGTGTGATGCCAATGTGCTGGCTCATCAGTGGATGCAGGTACAGTAACTGTTGAGTTTGTATTATGCTCTAGGCAGGCAGCCAGTGGACTTCTACGCTGGTCTTTTCTAAGTAAAAAGCGAATTGAAGAAGAATATACGGCGGAGCACAATTCACATTATTAACCCCCCTCCTCACTCTGTTCATGTCTGTACAGTTATAACTCAATTTAACCAGTTTAGCTTCACCTATAGACTAGAGCAATTTTAACATTTCTGCTATGGACCTGTATATCTGACAATAACAATAAGATAAAGTAATACATATACAGTAAAACCTTGGACTGCGAGTAGAATTCATTACGGAAACATGCTTGTAATCCAAAGCATTCGTATATCAAAGCGAATTTACCCCTAAGAAAACAAATGGAAACTTAGATGACTCGTTCCACAACCATTTATTCAGAAATCCTTCAGTTTATAGTCCATATTAAAAGATTATAGCAATGTGATAGGTTGTGTAACCATAAAATGTCCATCCACAAATGGAAGCCTCCACAAGGGGATTCGAAGAAATATCCAGCAGGAGCTCCAGAGTATAAAAGAGAAGAGAGGCGCTTCTAAGTGTAGCAATATGGTTACATTTAATGAAGATACAACATTAAAGCGGGACTGTACCTGCAAATTTTTTTTTTAAAAAGCAGCTACAAATACTGCAACTGACTTAATAAATGGACACTTACCTGTCTCCCAGTTCCAGCGATGTCGGCAGCAGAGGCCCATCAATCACTCGGCTCTCTGCTGTTGCCGGCGCCATTCTCGGTAAGGGAATCAGGAAGTGTCGCCTTTGCGGCTTCACTTCCCGGTTCCCTGCAGCGCAATGAGAATCTTCTGCGCTGTCTGCCGGGACACGTGTGTGTCCCGGCAGACAGCGCACCGGGACAGGAAGTGACAAACTCTCGTGGGAGTTTATGCCCGGAAGTGGGTGCAGATACCCGTCTTAGACTGGTATCTGCACCCCCCTCCCCCCTGAAAGGTGCCAAATGTGACACCGGAGGGGGGGGAAGGGTTCCGAAAAGCGGAAGTTCCACTTTAGGGTGGAATCCAGCTTTAAGACCCCTTTCACACTGGAGGCGTTTTTTAGGGCTAAAAATAGCGTGAAAAAGGCCTCCCTTGCAGCCCCAGTGTGAGAGCCAGAGTGCTTTCACGCTGGAGCGGTGCGCTTGCAGGACATTAGAAAAAGTCCTGCAAGCAGCATCTTTGGGGTGGTGTATACAACGCTCCTCCACCACCCATGCCCATTGAAATGAATGGGCACTGCTGCCGAAGCGCCTGCAAAGAGCTTCAGCAGTGACACTTTTCAGGGGTTAAAAGCTCCACGCTGGTGCCCGAAAAGCACTGAAGTCCACTCTCTGCTGATGTCACAGATATCAGTCCAGGCACAGTGTCATCCCGACAATAAAGTCTAGATCCGCCAGGTGCCTGGACTCAGGCTGATAGCCTGAGACGGCAGCTCCTGCCCCTCCACAGCCCAGCACCCCAATGAGCGTGGAGGAGCAGAGCAGAGAGCTGCTGATTGACAGTCAGCAGCTCTCTGCTCAGGGAGCTGTGAGAACCGAGCCATCAGCGATGTTCGACCGCTCGGTTCTCAGTGTAGAGGCGCTGGGGGACTGATGCTGCATCCACCTAGGCAAGTATGAAACTGAAAAAAAAACTAAACCTTTACTTCTTTTAACCGGTTCCCGACTGACTCGCGTATATATACTGCGGCACAATAATAAACATTTTTTATATATATATATTAGTTCCTTTAATACTCACCAAAGGGCGCACGTGCACCAGCATGGGGGATTTGTGTGTGTAAACACACAAATCCCTGTGCTGTCAGGAGAGGAGACATGTTTGTTCCTAGTAAGTAGGAACAGCGAAATGTCTCCTCCTCCTACTCATTTCTATCCCCAATACAGTTAGAACACACATTTAACCCCTTCCCTACCAGTGACATTTACACAGTAATCAGTGCATTTTTATAGCACTGATCACTGTATAAATGTCAATGGTCCCAAAAATGTGTCATGTCCGATCTGTCCGTTGCAATACCACAAAAAAAAAAAAAAAAAAATTATAAAAAAAATCGCAGATGACCGCTAAAAAAAAAAAAAAAAAAAAAATAAAAAATAATAATAATAATAATAATAATAATAATAATAATAATGCCATAAATCTTTCCCATAGCTTGTAGACACTAACTTTTGCGCAAACCAATATACGCTTATTGCGATATTTTTTACCAAAAATATGAAAGAATATATATTGACCTAAAAACTGATGAAGAAATTTGTTTTTTTTTAAAAAATTTTTGGGGATATTATAGCAAAAAGTTAAAAATAGTTTTTTTTCCCCAAAATTGACGCTCTTTTTTTGTGTATAGCGCAAAAAATAAAAACCTGCAGAGGTGATCAAATACCACCAAAAGAAAGCTCTATTTGTGGGGAAAAAAAAGACGCAAATTTTGTTTGGGTACAACACTGCATGAGCATGACCCCACAATTACCAGTTAAAGCGACGCAGTGCCAAATTGTAAAAAGTGCCCTGGTCAGGAAGAGGGTAAAACCTTCCGGGGCTGAAGTGTTTAAGGACTGGTTGCACTACCTGCTTTTTCTGCACTGGATAAACCCAGGACACTGCTAGGGCAATAATCGTTTTCTATGTGTCCCGTTCATACCACAATGCTGGTGTGCTGTGCAGTGAGTTGCATTAAAATGCAGCATATCATTGCAGCACACTGTGCTCGAATCTGGAACAATGCATTGCAAAGTTACTTACACATGAAAAGATTTTTTTATTTCTGCAACACAAAAAAAACAAAGCTCTATTGGCCATACTTCTCCTGGGTGTTGTGATGGGGATCAAAGAATTGCACTTAGTTCTCCACTCCTCAAACAGCAAGCTAAAGTTCACTGTTGGCTGACGTCACTCAGCTGATCCAGACTCTGGGGAGATTTTGAATGTAATGTCAGGATCCACCCAGATGCCTGGACCAGCAGCTGGCTCGGCCTCTCAGCACGCCGCTAAGATCCTGAGCCAGCACCTCCTGCCCCCTCCGCAGTCTGGAGCCCAAGTTAGCACTGGAGAAACAGAGCTGGTCGTACTCTTAGATTTTTTTTTTTGCGTTCAGCCTGTAAGCTGCACACGATTACACCAACCATGCAAAATAAAGTGGATGGACAAATCTGCTGCTGAGGCTATTGTATTCTGACAGTCAGTGCTGACAGCTGTCTGAATACAGCGAGTGCTGCTAAACAGTGACTTTAGCTGATTAAATGCATTTACTGGTCAGCCGAGAATTATCCACACGTCTCCTTTGGTTTTGAGATTGAAGGATATTAGGCAGTAGAGTGCCAACAGGGCCACCCACTGATCTGATGAATCGGCTGATATTCGAAACCATCTGAAATTCCATGTGTGTGACCAGCACTCACCAGTCCATGCTCCTTGGAGATCCATGCTCTGCCCACTGAGGAGCTGCACAACCACCAACTGGCACTGTAGACTCTCTGGCAGTCCCCTCAGTTCTCCCCTGTGCAGAGGCCACCTATTTGTGTATAACATTATAAACAAGCTTTCCATAGGAATAAATGAGACTCAATGCCTGCCAGAAGGGACTGGAAGGACGGCTGCAGCAGTGGCTATGTGGTCTCCAGTTGGAGGCACAGCATGGATCCAGCACAAATGTGGACAAGTTAGTATAAGGTCCACTTCACAGATTTGCGCTGCAGTAGCACAATATATGTGCTAGTTCACTTGGGTGCCATTCATTTGAAGTGGCACCCCAACACACCTGCACTGTAGTAGATCACAATGGGGTTTATTTACTAATGGATGCGAGGGGGAAAGTGGGGTAAATTATGGGCTTGTTAACACCAGCAGCATGGAATATAGCAGTGCCACTGGTGTGCAATGAAAAGGCAGCAAATATTAAAATCACACTTTTTTTTTTAATTTAGAACTTTATTGCATGCCACACAGGGGTTTATTTACTAAAGTTGGAGAGAGCAAAATCAGGCTCACTTCTGCAGAGAAATCGATCAGCTTCCAGGTTTTATTGTCGAAGCTTAAAAGCAGAATTCCACCCAGAAATGGAACTTCCGCTGATCGGATTCCCCCTCCCGGTGTCACATTTGGCACCTTTCAGGGGGGAGCAGATCGGCTATGGGTGCCAACATCACAGGCTCCCTGGACAGGTAAGTGTCCTATATTAAAAGTCAGCAGCTACTATTTTTTTTTCCACTGCTGGAGCTAGGTAACCATTTTTTTTTTTTTTAGGTAACCGCCATGTTTATATAGGTTCATAAATAGTTTTATAGGTCAGGTACCCCCATATTACAACCTAAATAAAGGTTTTAACCCCTTGATTGCTATTTTTTTTTTCGTTATTTAGGTTCCCCGTCAGGTTTTTATATAGCTGGTGGAACTCCGCTTAAATTGAGATCTATACTAGCGTCCCAGAGTTTAGGGTTCCAAAAAAAACCGCATTGTTAGCGGGATCAGCCCATTCGCAGAGTCAGGCCTGACCCTGCGATCGCTAACAGTTTTTTTGTGGTAGCGTTTTGATTCAGTCGCTTCAGTCAGGAGCTTTTTTACCTGTGAATCTCAAAAAAAATAAAAAAAAATAAAATAGTTGTCGTTTTATTGTTCTCTCTCTCACTCTATTCTCTCTCTATTGTTCTTTTTTTACTCCATTCTATTCTGCAATGTTTTATTATGTTTTATCATGTTTTATCATGCTTGCTTTTCAGGTATGTAATTTTGTTTACTGTGTTTTAGTGTTAAGCATTTTTTTGTTTTCAGGTGCGCCATTCAGTTGCAACGCGGATTTATTTATCTTGACAGCAACAGCGTTTGCTCCCACGATACATAAAGACGCGACTCCAACACTGTAGGAGGTGATTTCTGCTTTGAGGGCAGAGGAAAGATCTAGGGTCTAATAGACCCCAATTTTTTCAAAAAAAAGAGTACCTGTCACTGCCTATTGCTATCATAGGGGATATTTACATTCCCTGAGATAACAATAAAAATCATAACAAAGAAAAAAAATGGAAGGAGTGCAGTTGTCACTAAATGATATATTGCTCAAACATGTCATGGGCATATGTGGAAATACACCCCAAAATACATTCTGTTGCTTCTCCTGAGTACGGGGATACCACATGTGTGGGACTTTTTGGGAGCCTAGCTGCGTACGGAACCCCAAAAACCAAGCACCGCCTTCAGGCTTTCTAAGGGTGTAATTTTTTTACTTCACTTCTCACTGCCAATCACAGTTTCGGAGGCCATGGAATGCCCAGATGGCATAAAAACCCCCCAAAATGACCCCATTTTGGAAAGTAGACACCCCAAGCTATTTGCTGAGAGGTATTGTGAGTATTTTGCAGATGTCGCTTTTTGTCACAAAGTTTTGAAAATTGAAAAAAAAAATTTTTTTTTCTTTACTTTCTTCATTTTCAAAAACAAATGAGAGCTGTAAAATACTCACCATGCCTCTCAACAAATAGCTTGGGGTGTTTCTACTTTCCAAAAATGGGGTCATTTTGGGGGGGTTTTGTGCTATTTTGGCATTTTATGGCCTTTAAACTGTGATAGGTAGTGAGGAGTGAAATCAAAAATTTGCACCCTTAGAAATCCTGAAGGCGGTGCTTGGGTTTCGGGGCCCCGTACGCGGCTAGGCTCCCAAAAAGTCCCACACATGTGGTATCCCCATACTCAGGAGAAGCAGCAAAATGTATTTTGGGGTGCAATTCCACATATAACTATGGCATGTGTGAGCTAGCTTAAGGTCCCTTTCGTACTTGTGCGACTTTTCCTGCAACTTTGGACATCAGGGTCGCCTGACAAGTCGTACCCCACGATTCCAAATGATAACCATTCATATCTGTGCAACTTCCAAGTCGCACTGACTTCAAAGTAGTCCCTGTACTACTTTGGTCTGACTTTGATGCGAGTTTAGATCAATAGATCTCAAAGTTTACACAGGCATTCCCTGAAATCGCAGCAAAATCGCGGCCGCAAAATGGCAGCAGTGTGAAAGAGGCCTCAGTAAATCTACCTCAAAGTGACATTTAAGTTAGTTCTAACAGCTGCAGAATAGTGTGATGTGGTGGCATTGGATCATGCCGTGCCGAAATAAAGCCCTCAGGCCGTACATTTTTCCAGCGCAGTGGTGTGAAATACCAGAGAACAGGGCTTTTTATGCTGTCTATGCATTGAGCAGAACTGCCCAACACATCTGCTGTGCAAGGGTCCTAAAGAATAAAGGTATGAGAGTTCAGGCACCCAAATATTATACAGGCATTTTATAAACTCAGAATAATTTCTTGCCACTTTCCCATGCCCTGGGAGCCAACGGTGCAGTGTACAGCCTGCCATACAAATGAATAGCTGCACTCGTCTGGGCTCTTTACCTGCAAATGCTTGCCCGACGTATATATCCCAAACCTATACATATTTGGGAAGATTTACTAATACTGAAGCACACAGAATCTGGTGCAATTCTGCACAGTAACCAGTTTCTAACTTCAGCTTGTTCAACTCAGGCTCCGTTCACACTTGTCGCAGGACACGTGGAATGCCATGCATGTCTATGAGGGCCGTTCCAATTGATACTACTGAAGTTGCTGCAACTTCAGAAAATATTCCTGCACTACTTTGATTTGACTTCAATGCCAGAGTGTGTAAAAGTCTTATCAAAGTGGGACTCCAAAGTTGCACTGGAAATCGCACAACTTTGGAGTCAGCTAGTGTGAAGGGAGCCCAAAACCTACAAGCTGATTGGTTACTATGCACAGCTGCACCAGTTTTAGTAAAGCCCCATACACACGGGCCAAATATCAGCCAAAATTAGCCGGTACAATAGATACCAGCCGATATTCACCCTCTGTGTACAGGTCTTTGTTTGACAGAAGCCGATTTCACAACTAGCTTCTGTTGAACGCACATGCTGGAACACCAGCAGCGGATCGGTTATATGCCAACGTACATGTTCCTGTAAAAGTGGCTATATGTCTAAGGCCCCTTTCACACCGGGGCGTTTTTCATGCGGTGCAGCGCTAAAAATAGCGCCTGTTCACCGCATGAAAAAATCCAGCCCCTTTAACTCCAGTGTGAAAGCCGGCGGGCTTTCACACTGGAGCGGTGCGCTAGCAGGACGGCAAAAAAAGTCCTGCTAGCAGCATCTTTGGAGCGGTATAGGAGCGGTGTATTCACCGCTCCTATACCGCTCCTTCCCATTGAAAAGAATGGGAGACCGCGGTAAAACCGCGGCAATACCGCCGCAAAGCGCCGCCACGACGGCGCTCTGCGGGGGGTGTTTTAACCCTTTTCCGGCCGCTCGCGGGGGGTAAAACCGCACCGCGAGCGGCCGAAAACCGCGGTGAAAACGACGGTAAAGCAGCGCTAAATATAGCGCTGCTTTACCGTCACCGCGGCTCACCGCCCCAGTGTGAAAGGGGCCTAAGTGACCACCAGCTGGAACCGTGAGCAATTAGAATGGGGAATGTCACCCAGCACACCATGGGTCTCCAAAAAAAAAAAAAAATGGGTCCAAAGCTTTATTCAGCGATCACTTTGTAATGTTTCAGAGCCTCGCAGGACCCCTTCATCAACACATGCCTTGTTATGCCGATTGTTGTAACGGTGTGATAGCTGAATAAAGCTACAAAGCCATTTTTTGGAGACTAAAGCTGGAAAGTGCAAAATCAGTCTCACTTCTGCATAGAAACCAATGAGCTTCCAGGTTTTATTACCAAAGCTTAAGTGAACAAGTTGGGGTTAGAAGCTGATTGGTTTCTATGCAGAAGTGAGCCTGACTTTGCACTCTCCAGCTTTAGTAAATGAACCCCATTGGTGACATTCGTTATGTATGGACACAAATCGCACCGCAAAGCATCGGTACTCAGTATTGGTGAGTAAGGATGAGCTCCGGCGTGTTCGCATGCTCCACGTGCAGAGCCCGCCAGGAAGTCAGCGCAGCGCTAATCACAGGCAGTGAGACATTGCCCGATCTCTGCAGCCGCGCATTGGGGCAAGGTCTCACTGCCTGTGATTAGCGCATCGCTGCGCAGACTTCCTGGTGGGCTCTGCACGTGGAGCATACGAACACGCCGGAGCTCATCCTTATTGGTAAGTACTTGACTGAAAATATCAGTACTAGTCGTTAAAAAAAAAAAAAAAAAAAAGAGAAGGGGTATCAGTGCATCTCTACCGCTAGGCATAGAAATCTCCAAGTGAATCCCTACAGCCTGTCATACAGGAATGGCTGTACTCTTATAAACACAGATGCTGCTGTGCGTCAGCGTTTACCCACACAAGTGTGCGTTGGACATAATCCCACGTTTGGGAAATAAGTCTGAGCACATGTGTGGGTGACGAGTACGGCCGCTTACAGCCATTCTCTTATACGGCAGGCTGTCTGCAGCACCTGTGACTCCATGGACACGGAAAAGCGGCGCCAATGTGCGCTAGGCATATTGTGAAATCTCTGTGTCCCCAAGGCTACGTTTACATCAACGTGCGTTTTAGCTGCGACAGCCCATTGACTTGAATGGGCTTCCTTGAGGCGCCAAAAGTAGCTCACGCACCTTAGCGTGATTTTTTAATGTGCCAAATGTGTTTGGTGTGCCATTAAAAAAACAAAACAATGCATGCCGTGTCATTTTGGCCCGCTTCTGCGACACTTCAGTGAGAATGCGACCCAAGAGAAGGGCAGTCCAAGGGAAGGCAGGTCCCCCTCCCCCCCTTGTAATGAAGGGTCCACAACTCACCGTGCCCCCATCTTTCATCAGGATCTTCTTGACAAACATAATCCGGTTGGCGCCCCTCTTCTTCTTGTCTTGGCTCATCTTGCCCTCTTCATCGTGCCCAGCGCCTGCTGACCCCACCGAGGCTCTGGTGACTATGATGGGGGCTGGCAGTGCCAGGGGCTCGGCGGTGTCCAGGGCTGGCGGCCTGCTAAGCTCTATGGTGGCCACCAGGAGGGCGCTGTTGTCTGCGGGAGCCGGGTGTAGGGAGAGCGGGTACAGGCTGCAGTAGTCGGCCTCTAGTAGGGGGAGCTGTGCGGCTTCCAGCAGGATAGGGTACTGGGCAGTCGTTATACACTCCGGTCCGGAGGGAGGCTCGGGCCGCTCAGCTCCGGTGCCCTCTCCCGGACTTCTCTTGTCCCTTGAGGGATCCAGACTCCAAGTCCGGTCCGGCTGGACCTGCCTACTAGTACACTCACTGACCGGCAAAGTGCGGCCTCCGGCTTCTCTTCTCAAGGAACGACTGCGTACTCCCACTCACCGGATACACGTCACTCTCCACACCGCCCAGACGGCTTGACACTTGCCGGTGTTCCGTCAGATTCGGTGACCTGTCAGAATGTCTAACAGAAGTGACGTCCCGCCGCCATCTTGCTACACCCCGCACTCCTCCACAGTAAGAATACAGTGAGAAGGGGGAAAGCGGACATCTTGTTACACCCACCGTTGTTTTGCATTGTACACTTATTTGTTAACAGTAAACTGAGTTTATATAGTAAAATACAGTAGTAAGAACTCCGCCTGACTGGGTAGATGTTAAATTTTAAAAGCAGCGGCAAGTCTGCTGATCTTAAAAGTTTTGTAATCGGACAGAAGTTCGCTGCTTTTAAAATTAAACGTCTAAAGAGTCAGATGGAGTTCTAGGTACTGTTTTTCACTATATATACTCACTTTACTGTTAAAAAGAAGTGTAAAATGCAAAACTCCGGTGGGTGTAACAAGATGTCCGGTTTCCCCTTCTCGGTGTATCCTTACTACGGAGTGCGAGGTGTAGCAAGATGGCGGCGACGAAACGTCACTTCCGTTACACATTCTGACGGGTCGCCTAATGTGATGAAACATAGGAGGGAGACGCGTCACCGGACGGCTGCTGTGCGCACTGTGACCGGCAGGGGGAGCCCGTTAGACCAAAACAAAGCAACCTGGCTGCAGAGAGCACGCAGCGCCTTCTAGTGGTGACGTTCCATGGCTGCAAACATTCCATAGCCTCTGGTCACTTCTCAACTGCAACTGATCTGCATGGTCTCTGGGCTGGGCCAGTTACAACCAAAGCGCCACAGGTTGTATTAGGGCTCATTCACATCATAATGTATCCATTAACGAATGTGTGTTGCAATGTGCCGAAAATAGAAATAATTCCCTAATGGGGTTTTGTATTGCAGCGAAAGAGTCCAAGGTGGTTATAAAAAAATGATTATTACAAAATTAGATAAAATTACAGAAGCATAACTATCTGTTAAAACATGAGCTCTTTGATGGAGGCTGGCAAACATGCATAATGTGCATATTGATACAGCTGTACAATGAATATTAATAGCATGATATGTACAAAGAATAATACTGGGAAAACCAAGTGTGTAAATCTGACAGGCAGACTCTTGCCTATCAGATAAAAGCATTCGGGTGGCTGCACTGCTGCCCAATTGGTCACACACACTCCCAGTACCGGCAACACCCCCCCCCCCCCCATGTTTCCCAGGCTCCATTTGCTCCTATACGGGCCCGGGACCGGCATGGTGGGTGCCGGCGGGTGGAGGAGAAGGAGAAGAGTGGACACTGGTCTGCTCTCCTCCCCTTCTAGCTGTGACCCAGAGAGCGACGTCTATGACTTCACTTCCGTTCAGCCTCTCAGTGTCCCCTGTTAGCATAGCCAGGAAGCAATGTTTTACAATGTGATCTGCATTGCAAAACAATCAGTGGAGCCCAGAGGAGGCATCCAGGGTCTTTTAGACCCTGGATGTCTCATTAAAGAGAACCTGTCACCTAAAAATGATCACATAGGGGACTTTCTGTCCTCTATGTGATAGGGAAAAAAAGTTAAAGCGGTGTTGTACTCAAATTTGCAAGTTAATCTTAAAGAAGTCTGTTAGTGCCAGAGATGATCAAAAGCCCATTAAAAAAAAAAAAAAAAATGCCGTAATTTCCTCCCGTGGGAGTAGGCGTGTTCCCCGGCTGCGCAAAGACCCCTGGGAGCTTTGTCCGAGTCTTCCCATGAATCAGTGGGGAACGCTGTAATGCCGAAATCTCACGAGATCTCGGCATAATGCTATAGCAACTCGGAATTCTACAGCGCTGCTTGCTCTTAACATTGAGCATGCGCAGGATCGAGCGGTGAATGCTGGGAGCACAGCATTCACCGCATCCTGGAAGTAAAAATCTCCTGCCGGGCGTTTCCATTTTGCTTGTGGGCATTTTAAACCCACAAGAAAAATGGAAACGCCCGGCAGGAGATTTTTATATGTTACCGAAACGGAGGAAATCGGCGATCGGTGGAGGAAAAAAAAGCAACACGTGAGTGCATCATTAATAGTGTATTGATAAAACAATGACCGGAAAAAAAAAAAAAAGATATGTCAGTGGAATCTCGCTTTAAGTAAAAAAAAAAAAGTATTTTTTTTTTTGCAAAAAAATTAAGTTGAGGCCCCCCACCTCCACATATATGCACATATGAATGTAAACGCATATGTCGGTGGACCCTACGCATGAAAACGTTGATTTGGATACACATGTTACATATCGTCGTGCATTCCGGAGTAAGAGCAATAATTCTAGCCCCAGATCTCCTCCGTAGCACTAAACCGATGACTGATAGGGGGCTTTTGAAGTGTCGCCTATAGAAAATATAGAGTAATCACATTTGTTTCCATTTCACGGGCGCACACAAATTTAATGTTGGAGATGTTGGGTATCTATTTATTCGTACAAGCTCATCTTTTATATTTTACCAAAAATATGGGTAGTTTATTGCATTTGTTTGCCCTAAAATTCACTTTAGTGTGTTTTTTACTGAAATTTTGCGTTTCCTAGACCTTTGCAGTAATATCATGTGACATAAAAAATTGGAACTACCACTATTTTATTCTCTAGGGTGTCTGCTTTCAAAAAATATATAATGTTTGGGGGTTTTGTGTAAGTGGGGAAGTGGACAGTGTTGGTAGGGCGGGGGGGAAGGTGTCAGTTGTTTTTTTTACAATTTAATCTTTTTTACAATTTAATTTTTTTTATATTTTTTTAATTGTTTTGTTTTTATCAGCCCTGTTGGGGGGTTTTGGTGAGATTTGAGTGGTCTAAACAGGCCCCTGATATGTCCCCTTTGAGACAGGGAAACAGATTCCCCAGTCCCTTTCTCAGCATTGAAGATGAATGCACAGGAAACAGAGGCTCCTGTCCATTCATAAACTGAAGCATAGTAACACACAGTTTACTATGCTCAGTTATCAAAGGACACAGGAGCGATCGGTAGCGAACGCTCTCTATGTCCCATTCAGAAAAGGAAGGGACCGGTAAATTACATTTTTATGGGACACTTCCTCCGCTCCTCATCCTGACAGATTTCCCCAGCAGCTGGTGGGAGAGGAGAGGTGGGAAGCCAGATGCAGGGGACAGGGGGGGCGGAGGAGGACACAGAGGGGGGGCAGATGAGAATGGAGGGGCAAAGAAGGACACGGAGGGGGGCCAGAGGAGAACAGGGGGGGGGCGGAGAAGGACGCGGAGGGGGGCCAGAGGAGAACAGGGGGATGGAGAAGTATACGGAGAGGGACCCAAGGAAAACAGGGGGGGGGGGGCGAAGAAGGATGCGGAGGGAGGCCAGAGAAGGACAGGGGACCAGAGGAGTGGCCAGAGAAGGAGCACACAGGGAGCAGCTGGGAATGATTGGTGCGGTGGAAGGGACAGCTGTGAATAGCGATTTCCCTGTATAGCTTTTTAGCCAACAGCCAAAGGAGGGAGAGAAGGAGAAGCAGCTGTCAGCTGAAAAGCTATACAGGGATGTCAGTGTTCACAGCTGTCCCTCCCGCCACACCGATCATTCCCGGGATATCGGGAGGCACTTGTGGGTGTCTGGGAGCCACAGCAGAAATGGGGGAGACTCCCGCACTAAGAGGGAGACTTGGGATGTCTGCATTAGGGCAGTTAGTAGTAGGCCCAGGCAGGTTTAGGGTACCCCCATATATGCCCCAATAAAGGTTTTAACCCCTTATTCACCCCCAGTTAGCCCTTTCACCCCCTGTCACAGTGGCATTAGTATAGTGTACAGATCTCTTTTCTGATCACCGTTTTCATGTCACTTGTGATTCAAAACAGCATTAGGGCAGTTACGCAGTCGGATATTCCGATGGAAAAAGTCTGATCGGATTATGTTGTCGGAAAATCCGATTGTGTGTGGACCCTAGCAGGTTTTTTCCGCCGGAATTTCCGACGGAAAAAATTTGAGAGCAGGATCTCAAATATTCCGACAACAAAATCCGATCAGACTTTTTCAGATCGTGTGTAGAGAATTCCGACGGACAAAGTGCCACGCATGCTCAGATCAAATTACGAGACCAAAGCTATTGCCTACTAGCCTCTACGTAGTTCCATCGTACGTAACGAACATCACCACGTTCGGAACGATCGGATTTTCTGACAACTTTGTCCAAGCATGTGTATGCAACACCAGTTTCGGACAAAATCCTTCTGAAAAAATCAGATGAATTTTGTGGTCGGAATTTCGGACCGTGTGTACGGGGGCTAAGTGGTAGTCCCAGGTAGGTTTAAAGTGTTTGTAAACTTTTCCCCACAACTTTGTCCCATGTAAATCAGCATAGAAAACCCTAATGAACACTGCTTGTAGATATCTCCTTACTTGCTTAGTATTGTTGTAATCCTTTTTGTTCTTTAGAATGACGTCACTGAGCATGCCCAGATCTCCCCTGATTTACGGCACACTCTGTGTACTTGTCTATCTATTATCAGGACTTCCTACGGCACACAACACTGAAATCCCAGGAGACTGTAGAATCATTCAGAGCTTCCTCCTACACCCCATGTGACCATGTGACATCACATGCAGTGTAAACCAGGGCATCTGACAGCATTAATGCAGTCTTATCAACTGAAGCTGATAAGACTGACAAAGGCAAACACTAGATAATCGGCACAAGTAAATACTATGAAATAAAACAAGTCAGCTATGAACAGGGAAGCAGGGTTGCCATAGAAACATTGTATTGAGAAGGAGGCTTGGTTAACAGTACAGGAAGTGCTCAATGTAAGGGTGGAAATACACTCCAGTGTGGACTCAGAAAACAATACTTAAGATGGCGCTGCCTAACCCCTGGAAACAAGTTTTTAAAGTTTCTTTAACCACTTGACATCCACGCTATGGCCGAATAACGGCCACATCGCTGATCTGAATTCCCGGCCTCCCCTGTGCACACTGTGATCACTGAGTCACTGAGACTCGGGTGATTAGCGATTCAAGTAAGGGGCCGGTCCCGGCCCCTTACCATGTGATCAGCTGTCAACCTATGACAGCTGATCACATGACCAAACAAAAGCTCGGTGATCGTTTTTTTTTTTTCCTCACGCTAACAGCGGAGGAGAAAAAAAAAAAGCCAATCGCTGGCTCATCTAAAAGGGACATCGGTCCCAAAAAGGAAGAGGCAAGTATGCCTCATGTATGCCACCTATCAATGCCCACAGTGCCACCTGTCAATGCCCACAAGTGCCACCTATCAATGCCCACAAGTGCCACCTATCAATGCCACCTAAAAGTGCTGCCTATCAATGTAACCCACCAGTGCCCATCACTGCTACCCATCAGTGTCCATCACTGCCACCTATCGGTGCCCATCACTGCCACCTTATCAGCGTACATCAATGACGGACAAAAATTACCCATTTTAAATCTTTATAACAAAATAAAAAATAAAAACATATTTTTTTTTTAATTCAGTCTTTTTAAATTTTTTTAATAAAAAAAAAAAATCGCAGAGGTGATCAAATACCACCAAAAGAAAGCTCTATTTGGGTACAGTGTTGTATGACCGCACAATTGTCATTCAAAGTGCGACAGCGCTGAAAGCTGAAAATTGGTCTGGATAGGAGGAGGGTTTAAGTGCCCAGTAAGCAAGTGGTTAAACAGTAAGTAATTTGTGATTTGGGCTGGATTACAGTGGCTATAGTTTGATAATTACTTATTATAATGGACTAAATGAAAAGAAGCATCAGAGTGGGAGAGTTTACTTCCTCTTTAAGGTACCCAACATATAGTCCCTAATAAAAGGTTTAACCCCTTGATCACCCCCAGTTAACCTTTTCACTCCCTGTCACTGTGGCATTAGAATAGTGTACAGATCTTTTTTCTGATCACTGTATTTATGTCACGGGTTAGCTAGTTAGCGTCAGTTAGGTGTAATTGTCAGTTAGCTTCAATCCCAGACAGCATCAGATTTTAACCCTTTGATTGCCAGTAGCGCAAACACACGCACAAACCATACACCTCCCTTACTAGTATAGTGTTTGAACGGCTCAATATCTTTGATCTGATCAGATCTATACTAGCGTCCCCAGTAGTATAGTGTTCCCAAAAACGCGGCGTTAGCAGGATCAGCCCAGACACCTGCCAGCACCTGCGCTTAGCCCCTCCACCCAGCCCACCCAAGTGCAGTATCAATAGATCACTGTCACTTAAACAACATATCACACAAAACTGCAGCGTTAGCAGAGTCACACCTGATCCCTGCTTACCACTAACATTTTATTTTTTTGTAGCAATTCAAGCAGTCGCTGACAACCAGTTGCTCTTTTACCTGTGAGTCGCACTAGCTGTACTTATACATTTAGTGGCCAAAATGTCCAAACAGAGGTACACTAGTGAAGAGGCCTAAACATTGCTGAGCTTGACAGATGAGAGCGAAGGTGTAGCCTCACTGTCAGATTCAGGCTCAGTATACGAACCCGTAGAGAGCAGTGGCACCCTGACAGATAGCTCTGACGACCGAGTAGTGGTCCCTGCTAAGGTTAGGCATACCCGACCCCGTTCTTCTGTTGCTGAGGTGCAAAAACCGCAGGGTTCTCGTATGGAGCAGAGAGCCAGTACTAGTGCCACTCAACTTTCTGGTGAACTGGCAAGCACCAGTGGTCTAGTACATCCTGGTCATAGACAAACCAGCACTGCAGTATCACTTGGTGACGTGTTGAGTCACATAAGTACAGTTCAAGCTGGTGCTGTGGCTAGCACAATGTCAGGTACCTTTTCCGAGACCAAGATGCTGAGAGAGGCTCCCCTTGCGGCTAAGCGCAGTATACCCCTGAAGGTGGTACAGGAGGGCTCAAAGAAGCATGGGTTGCCAGCAGGTTGAGAAGGCTTGAGCTGATGATCACTTGTAGACTTTGCTTGAGAAAACGACAAGGAGTAATCCGGACACTAGTAAAACCCTTGCTGAGGGTATAACACAGGAGAGCAGATTGGAGGCTGTGGTGAGGCCAGCTGAGGGTCAATCACAGGTAAGCAATAAGCCAAGCCGGGGGTCAAACACTGGTAATCAGTCAGGTGCAAATATAGCAAGTCCGAGAGCCAAGCTGAGGGTCAAACACTGGTAATCAGGCAGGTGAAAGCATAGCAAGTCCGTGAGCCAATCCGGGGTTAAAAAACTGGTAATGAGGCAAGTGAAAGTTTCCCCCCAACAAGCGTGCCAGATATGGGGTCAAGACAGGGCCACAGGCTATACATATAGTTTTATGGTTTACGAGGGAAAAGATAGTCACGTGGAGCCCCCCGACTACCCAGACTACATAGGGAGCAGTTGTAAGATTGTTTGGGACTTTGTGTCACCCTTATTCGGAAAAGGGTACCACTTGTACGTGGACAATTATTATTATGACACTTTTTAGTCACCTTTTTGATTTTGGAATAGGCGCATGTTTCACCGTGCGATCTAATTGCCGGAGCTTCCCCCAACTACTTGTAGAATCCTGACTTAGACAGCGGGAGAGAGCCTGCTTGAAGTGTAATACATTTCTTGCAGTGAAGTGGAGGAACACCTGGAAGAGATCATCGCAGCCTATCTGTTTCGAGACAGGGCTGTGGCCCAACTTCCCAATGCAAATGCAGTGAGCCAGCAGCATGAGAGGCATTTTCCGGATGTCCTCCCTGATCACCCCAAAGAAGATGTTATGTTGGTAGAAAACGTGCATATAGGTGTGACACCCGCTATTATTGTTCCTCCTGTCCTGATCAACCTGGTCTCTGCATCGGTGAATGTTTCCGTCGCTACCATACACTAGTTGAGTATTAGCATAGGGTACAGCACAGCACAATCCTAGGGCACACTTACACAGAGTCTCAAAAGATGTTAGATGGCCATCGCATTTTGAGACCCTCAGCTGGAACCTTTATAGTATAGAAATATATATATATATATATATATATATATATATATATATATATATAAAAGTATAAAAAAAACATAAAAAAAGAATAATGAAAAATAAAAAAGCCAAAAATAGTTGTCGTTTTATTGTTCTTCTCTCTCTATTGTTATCTCTCTATTGTTCAGCTCTGTTTTACTGTATTTTATGCTTAACTGTAATGTTTTATTGTTACTGTGTTTATCGTGTTTACTTTGCAGGTATGTCCTACTGTTATACTGTAATGTTAGCTGCAGCATGGGTTTATTTATTTTGACAGCAACAGGGTTTGCTCTCATAATACGTAAATTTGTGACTCCAGCGCTGTAGGAGGTGATTTCACCACCACAGTTAAAAAAAAAGAGCATATATGCTGAAGCATGGGGGCAGGGGTGGACATTAGGGGCGGATTGGCCCTGTGCTTCGGCATATATTTTTTTACTCTTTTTTTGGCACATATTGCAATAAAAAAAAGTTGTTTTATTGAGTTAATGTTTTATTGATACTGTGATTTATTGTTACCATTGTATACTTTACAGGTAAGCCATTCAGCTGCAGCATTGATTTATTTATTTTGACAGCAACAGGGTTTGCTCTCACGATATGTAAATCAGCAACTCCAGCACTATAGGAGGTGATTTCACCACCACAGTTAAAAAAAGAGCATATGTGCTGAAGCATAGGGGCAGGGGTGGACATTAGGGGCGGATTGTCCCTATGGTTTGGCATATATTTTTCTTTACTTTTCTTGGCAGAGATTTCTTCATCCACGTCGATCAATGTGAATGGAGGAATCTGTTAGGTTCTTTTTTTCACTCAGTCCATGGGCTGAACAAAAAAAAAAGAATGGTGCATGTATGCCCATCATTAGAAGTGGGTGGATGCAGGGCGGTATTCTAATGGTGGGCATACCACTGATCGATCGATGTGAATGGAGGAATCTGTTAGGTTCTCTTTTTTCATTTAACCCACAGGTTGCATGAAAAAAAAAGAACATTACAATATATGCCCAACAGGGACCAGCGACGTACTGGTATGTTGCTGGACTTTGAGTGGTTATACCGGAATGATGACTGCAGGTTTAGGTATCATCTTGGTATCATTTTTTTCAGCCAGTGGTCAGCTTAATGTAAAAGCAATCCTAGCAGCTAATTAGCTGCTAGACTGCTTTTACAAGCAGTGGGAGGGAATGCCCCCCACTCCCCGCCGTCTTCCATGGTTTTCTCGGGCTCGCCTGTCCATAGGGCTGGTCGGAGACTAGAATGGCTCCAATCATCTCTATGGTCTAAGAAACTGGAAGCTACAAGTATTTCATGACACGGTCTCCTGTCGTATGTAAACAGCAATTGCACCATACCATATAAGTGAGGTATCACCGCAAACATCAGATCGAGTGCAGTAATTCTAGCAGTAGACCTCCTCTGTAAATCTAAAGTAGTAACCTGTAAAGGCTTTTAAAAATGTATATAGTTTGTCGCCGCTTCAGGGGTGTGCGCAGTTTTAAAGCATGTCGTTTGGTATCTATGTACTCAGCATAAGATCATGTTTTATATTCCACCAAACATTTGGGCAATATAGTGTGTTTCAAAGTAATTTTCTAGCAAAAAAAAATATATATTTCTTCAAAAAGTGTCATAAAGGACTTGGTGGTTCAAGTGGTTAGAAGAGTGGGTGATGTGTGGCAAAGGCTTCTAATGTTGGGCATAAAATGCAAGGACAGTTCAAGATCCCCCCCCAAATGACCCATTTTTGGAAAGAACACCCCAAGCTATTTGCTGATAGGCATGTTGAGCAAATGGAATATATTATATTTTGCCACAAATTTTGGGAAAATTATAGATTGTTTTTTTTTTAGACAACGTTGTCACTAAATGATATATTGCTCACACATGGCATGGGTATATGTGAAATTACACCCCAAAATACATTCTGCTGCTTCTTCTGAGTATGTGTGAGACTTTTTGGGAGCCTAGATGTTTACAGGACCCCAAAAACCAATCACCGCTTTCAGGCTTTCTACGGGCGTAAATGGTGATTTCACTTCCTCACTACCTATCACAGTTTCAGAGCCCCCCCAAATGACCCCATTTTGGAAAGTAGACACCCCAAGCTATTTGCTGAGAGGCATGTTGAGTCCATGGAATATTTTATATTCAAATGACCCCATTTTGGAAAGTAGACACCCCAAGGTATTTTCTAAGAGGCATGGTGAGTATTTTGCAACTCTCATTTGTTTTGGAAAATGAAGAAATAAAAGGATTTTTTTTTTGTTTTTAATTTTCAAAGCTTTGTGACAAAAAGCGAGATCTGAAAAATACTCAACGTGTACATGTTGGCATCCATGGTTCCCTCAATTAACTGTATCTCCCCAGTACTGGCAGCACTCATGCAGCCCCAGACCATGACACTCGCACTACCATGCTTGACTGTAGGCAAGACACACTTGTCTTTGTACTCCTCATCTGGTTGCCGCCACACACGCTTGACACCATCTGAACCAAATAAGTTTATCTTGGTCTCATCAGACCACAGGACATGGTTCCAGTAATCCATGTCCTAGTCTGCTTGTCTTCAGCAAACTGTCTGCAGGCTTTCTTGTGCATCATCTTTAGAAGACGGTTCCTTCTGGGACAACAGACATGCAGACCAATTTGATGCAGTGTGTGGCGTATGGTCTGAGCACTGACGGGCTGACCCCCCACCCCTTCAACCTCTGCAGCAATGTTGGAAGCTCTCATACGTCTATTTATGAAAGACAACCTCTGGATATGACGCTGAGCACATGCACTCAACTTCTTTGGTCGCTCAGTTTCAGGGTCTTGGCAATCTTCTTATAGCCTAGGCCATCTTTATGTAGAGCAAAAATTATTTTTTTCAGATCCTCAGAGAGTTCTTTGCCATGAGGTGCCATGTTGAACTTCCAGTGACCAGTATGATAGGGTGAGAGCGATAACACCAAATTGAACACACCTGCTCCCCATTCACACCTGAGACCTTGTAACACATGACACGAGAAGGGAAAATGGCTAATTGGGCCCAATTTGGACATTTTCACTTAGGGGTGTACTCACTTTTGTTGCCAGCGGTTTAGAAATGAATGGCTGTGTGTTTAGTTATTTTGAGGGACAGCAAATTTACACTGTTATACAAAATGTACACTCACTACTTTACATTGTAGCAAAGTGTAATTTCTTCAGTGTTGTCACATGAAAAGGTATAATAAAATATTTACAAAAATGTGAGGGGTGTACCTAATTTTGTGAGATACTGTGTGTGTGTGTGTGTGTGTGTGTGTGTGTATAAATATATATCATATATCTACTTCATAAGAATGTCCATTTATGCCACACAAACCTATATTACTTCTTACATGTTTTTATGTATGTTCTTCCATTTATGCTCTGACCCTATTGGCTAGTTCTACTGTGAAGGTTAATCCAGCTGAAGCCATTCTTAGGTCTTGCAGCCCAGACTGGGTTAATTGTATCCTCTATTTAAACCTGAGGTCAGCGCCCGATAACCAGCTGATGAAGGAGGCGTGGCCTTGCCTCCGAAACATGTTCTGATTGGCCAACACAGTGGTAGGCTCCATGGTTGACAGCTCTCTTTCCGTGTCTCCTCGAGGCTTCAGCTCCCCGCTGACATATGGCACTTGTGGCTAACATCTAAGGATCCATCGGTGGTTTGTTCTACTGCTGGACCTGGCAAGCCCTCACACATTGAGCACTATGTGAGTGCATTTGATATTTCCCTTCATAAACAGGTACAACTTATGTAGGAGGAATTTTTCATCTCTGTATATAACCTGAAGCCAGTCACTTCACTGGATATATGGAAGGGTTTACAACCTTTTTAAAATGCTAATCTGACCCTTTATACCACATTTAACATTACAGCCATATTTATCAATTACAATGCACTCCACTCTCAAAGTCTATTACTTACCTGAACCGGAGGGGTTCTTCTCCCCGCAGCAGGTAAAAATATTTTGCCCGGGCGTCTTGGCAAGAAGTAAGCAGTAATCCTGTGCTGTGTGTTGGGTAGCTTATCATCGCACCCTATATGCTGGGAGTACAGTGAACAGGAATATGTTACTCTATACAGGAGACTAAAATATATGGCATACTATACAAAGCACAGTACGTAAGAGGAACTGCAGTCTGCTCACGTAATTTGTAATAAAACATTTTTGCCATTCTAAAGCTTCCCCCCAACCACTCTGCATATTATTTTATATATACTGTGATTCTGTACTTGCCAAATATGCTGCAGAAATCTCTGTCCTTGGTGATTGTATTTGTTTCGTTAAATATGTGCCAGTGTCAATACTTTGGAGGCTCCCTACCTGTATACAGGGGGTTTGTATGCTCACACACTAGTTTGGGTTAATATTATCTAATGGTTTTAATTTGTTTTTAATCCATTTTCTAATAAGACAATATTTACATATACATAAGAGTTTGTGTGTTCCATACGGTGCCAAAAAAGTCCCATTTTCTGTGGTCTCTATTTTGTTCTGTATAACAAAATTACATTTTTTTTTTTCGAACATTCAGGTGTTTGTCATTTATTTAGCAAAAAAATTTAAATCCCAGTCACTGAGACTCGGATGATCACCGATCCGAGTAAGGGGCCGGTCCCGGCCCCTTACCATGTGGTCAGCCAATGACATCTGATCACATGATGTAAACAAAAGTCTGGTAATTGTTTTTTTTTCTCCTCACGCTGATAGCGTGAGGAGAAAAAAAAGCCGATCACCGGCTCATCTACAAGGGACATTGGTCCCAAAAAGGAAGAGGCAATTATGCCCCATCTGTGCCACCTACCATTGCCATCTGACAGTGCCCACGAGTGCCACCTATCAATGCCCATGACTGCCACCTATCAATGCCCACAAGTGCCACCTATCAATGCCCACTAGTGGTGCCAATCAGTGCCACCTAGCAGGGCTGCCTATCAGTGTAACCGATCAGTGACCATTATTGCCACCCATCAGTGCCCATCACTGCCATCCATCAGTGCCCATCAGTGCCGCCTCATCTGCGTACATCAATGAAGGAGAAAAATTACCTGTTTTAACATTTTTATAACAAAATATAAAAAAAAAAACTATTTTTTTTTAAATTCAGTCTTTTTAAAAAATTTTAACAGAAAAAAAAACGTGATCAAATACCACCAAAAGAAAGCTCTATTTGTGGGAAAAAATGATAAAAATGTCATTTGGGTACGGTGTTGTATGACCGCGCAATTGTCATTCAAAGTGCATCAGCACTGAAAGCTGAAAATTGGTCTGGACAGGAGAGGGGTTTAAGTGCCCAGTAAGCAAGTGGTTAAAGTTAGGTTGACACGAGGGGGCGTGGCCAGCCGGCAAGAGAGATGGACGCTTAGTGCTGAGCTCTGCTGTGAGGGAGACGAACCGGAACGATTAGGGACCGCTGGAGCCGGTAATTTTGTACAAAAACTTCCCCACATTAGTCCGGTAGTGACCCACAACAATGTCCCGTAAGAGAACTGGGGACCACAAGCCCCAAAAGCTCACCACACTCCTGTACCCTCCTGAAGCGCTGGTCAGTCAGAATCAAAATGGAGCTGAAGGCATAGCAGCGCCTCAGACTAAACATACAGAAATCCCTAACAACATTTCTGGTGACTCACCAAACAGGGAGATGTCTAGCTCCCCTGACAATGACACAGAGGGGGATCCCTTAATGAACAGCCCAGCTAAGGCAAAAATGAGAATGGATGCTCTAGCACAGCGGCCGCCTCACTCAGAAATTGAGCCCCAGGCTGTTATTCCACTACAATCTAACCAGGCCTTACACTCCTCAATGGCATCCTTCCCAACCTGCGGTCAGCCTGTTATTGACACTACACTGAAAGAGATGTTAATATCACTGCATTCCTCTCTTGTGACTGATTTATCCACTCTATTTACTAAACTCACTACAGATGTCAGTCTAATAGATAACAGAGTATCCACTATTGAGAAAGGTATGATGGAATGCTCCTCCACAGTGAATGACATAATTGATTCTATTGATGAGGTAAAAGATGAACAAGAGTGGATAAGGGGCAAATTAGCAAATTTGGAAGACCGCTCTAGACGAAACAACGTCAAGTTAAGGGGGGTCCCCGAAAATATAACAACTCCAGAATTACCCAAATACGCCAAAGAACTTATACGCACTATTCTACCTGAAGTTACGCCACGTGACATTATAATTGACAGAATACACAGAATTGCAAAACCTTCACACCTGGCTGCATCAGTGCCTAGAGATATACTTATGAGGATCCATTTTTTCCATATTAAAGAAAAAATGATGTCAGAAGCCAGATTGAAAGGCCCTCTACCACGTCCGTTTGAGGGTGTTCAAATATTTCCTGATTTATCAAGATATACGCTTCAACTACGTAGAGATTTGAACCCCATAACTAAAGGAATGCAAAACCATAAGATTCTATACAAATGGCGCTACCCGGCCACACTAATTGTCTCCAAAAATGGATCCACTCATATAATAAATGACCTACACAAGGGTTTGAAACTTTTGAAAGAATGGGGAATAATCCCGGAATACCACAAAGATGAAACTTCGCTTCTTCCAAAACGTCCTCCTTCAACATATCACTACAATCAAAGATCCCGGAATCATCAACCTATGGAAGTATCTGGCTCCTGAGCGGTCCGCTAACTACGTTTATAGCGTCGCCTCCAGGAATTTTGTTTGATCTCACTTGCCTTTGGTATTAACTGTTCCACACTGCAGCGGTAAAAGCTGACTCTTTGCTTTTTTTCTGTGCTTGACACAAACCTGCCGCATCCTGTTTTCATATCTTTTGCTATATTTTTAAATAGCTGTTATATATAATTGTAATTTCATTCCAGGTTTTATAGAAATACATCTAGTTACGGAACCCAGGTATCCTGATAAGCCGAAAGGAACTGAATTTACTGTATACACCAAGAAATATCTGCAAACTGTAAGTGTTATAGTCTCCCACGATCCATCACTTAGCCACAACAGGAAATATGCCATTCACGATAGTATTCTTGAACGCCAAGGGTCTCAACCACCCAGCAAAGAGACAATCTTTGTGGCGTACTGCTGAAAAGCTTGATAGTGATATCTTATGTGTCCAAGAGACACACTTAACCCCACTTTCAGCCACTTTATGTCGCAGTAACAAATTTCCCCTTATTTTCTATTCTAATTTCTCTTCCAAGAAGAGAGGAGTGCTTGTAGCGATCAAGAAAGACACTGACTTCCACCTCATAAAAGAATAGGTGACCCCAATGGTCGTTTTCTTATTTTAATCTGTATGATTAATGGACCTAAATATACCTTACTCAACTTGTATGCTCCCAATTCTAGACAGGCAAATTTTGTCAAAAAGACTTTGATCAAAATTAAAGAGTTACAACAAGGATATCTCCTTGTATGCGGAGACTTTAATATGGTTGCAGATATTTATATGGACACTACTTCAGCGGATAAGAGAAGACCCTCTCCCCTGGGGCAAATCCTGACATCGTCTGATCTTTACGATGTCTGGAGATGCCACCATGGATCAGAGAGGGATTATACTTATTTCTCCCCGCAACACAAGTCGTATTCCAGAATTGACATGTTTGTTGTTGATAAATTGTTATTACAAAAGGTGACTACCTCTGCTATCCAGACCATGACATGGTCAGACCACAACCCAATTTCGATAATTATTGATGATACGTCTCCTCAACGGAACTCTTTTCTCTGGAGAGCCAATAATTTCATATTACAACATGCTACATACTCCAAAGAAATTGCTACTCATTTGAAAGAATATTTTGAATTAAACGCCGATTCAGTGGGGGATCCTGCCGTGGTGTGGAACACGCATAAAGCGGTAATGAGAGGTGTTTTTATAAAACTGGGCTCCATTCACAAAAAAAAAAAAGAACACAACAAATAGATTCCCTTACTTCCCAAATTGCTCATTTGGAGGCAGACCATAAGTCATCTGCATGTCCCACTACACTAGCACAATTAATGTCGCTTAGACAGGAACTCAGGCTGCTTCTTCTCCATACATACGAACATATGCAACGCAAATTCAAAGCCATCTCTTATTCCACATCCAATAAGGCAGGAAAAAGATTAGCACAACGTATCAAAGGGGCTAGAGTTAAATCTAAAATTCCCTTCTTATTCCACCCACACTCGAAAGTGAAGCTATCTAATCCACAAGACATTGCGAATGCTTTTAGCGATTACTATAGTGACCTATATAATCTCAAGAATGACCCTGCAACCCACCAACCATCCCCAGAGGAAATTGATGACTTTCTCCATAAGATAAATTTACCGACTCTGACAGAAACACAATTGTCTTATTTAAATGCTCCTTTTTCAGCACCAGAACTTCTAGCTACCATCTCATCACTGCCTTGTAACAAAACACCAGGCACGGATGGCCTTACAGGGGAATACTTCAAACAATTCTCTACCTATTTGATTCCACACTTGCTGAAATTTCTTAACCAAGCTGCATATTCTTCCAAATTCCCTGTAGAATCGCTAAACGCATTAATTATCACTCTCCCAAAACCTGAAAAAGATCCGACTGCCCCACAAAACTTCCGGCCAATCTCCTTACTTAACCTTGATTTAAAAATATACGCCAAAACTATTGCTAGACGCTTAATGAAGATTATGCCAGACCTGATTCACAAAGACCAAACAGGATTTATTAAAGGGAGGCAAGCATCCGACGCGATGCGTCGCATGATTGACTTAATCCATTGCGTAAATTCCAGTGGAACACCTTCTCTGCTTCTTTCTTTAGATGCAGAGAAGGCGTTTGATCGGGTGCACTGGACCTATCTACAGAAAGTTCTCATGAAATTTGGGTTTAAAGACAATATTTATAATGCTATCATGGCACTATATACTTGCCCAGCTGCTCAAGTTTTTTCGGCTAATATGATATCTCATCCATTCCAAATTTCGAACGGTACCCGTCAGGGTTGCCCATTGTCGCCCTTAATTTTTGATCTAACTATAGAACCTTTAGCTGAGCACATACACACGAACTCGAACATCTCAGGCATAACTGTTGGCAACACTACTCATAAGATTAGTCTTTTTGCTGATGATGTGATTTTAATATTATCAAATCCTACCTCCTCCTTAGCAGCAGCCCGAGACGTTTTAGAATATCATTTTACAAACTAAATGTCACCAAATCACAAATACTAGATCTCAAATTGAATACCACCATTAAATTACTATTACAAGCCCAATACCCCTTCACATGGTCTGAACACAGCATTTCTTACCTAGGTATTCAACTCACTAGAACCACTAAACTCCTCTTTTCATCAAACTTCAAGCCTCTCTTAGATAAATTACGTACTGAATCTCAGAAATTAGCTAAAATGGAACTGTCATGGTCTGGCAGATTAGCGGCGTTCAAGATGATGCATTTACCTCAAATTTTATACCTGTTTAGGACCATTCCTATTCCTATTCCTAAATATTACTTTAAGTCACTTCAAACGATACTCAACCGATGTATTTGGCACGGTACAAAACCTAGATGCGCTCATTCTATACTTAGGATACACAAATTAGCGGGAGGATCAGGTTCAATAGATTTTACAGATTATCACACTGCAGCGATCATAGCTCAAGCAACTGAGTGGTTTCAGCAAGATCCGAATAAAAACTGGTGCATTATAGAACTTTCCTTACTATTTTGTCCTAGTTTAAAAAATTGGTTGTTGAGCACTCCATTAGACGCTAAAATACCAAAAGCGATTCCCCCTACCATGATAGCCACGGTCAGAGCATGGAAAATTCTAACCCAAACTATCCATCAAGAACCCACTACTACACAGATACCGATACCTATAGAAGTCTTAAACCACATCTCACCTGAATTATCTACATCCCATTGGTCTAACCGAAAAATCTCATTCATAAATCAACTATTTCACGACTCAAACCCAAAATCCTTTTCAACCCTCCAAAATGAATTTCACTTGCCTGAATCAGACTTTATTGCATATTCCAAACTTCTGAAATGCCTTAACAAAAATTCAAACCTCCCTTATATACAGTTTCTTCAGTAATATGGAAATACCTGCACTTTGAATCTCCTAAACAGAAGGGTATTTCACTTGTATACAACACCCTGAACCAAAAGCGTGTATTTACTAAATCCACACCACATACACACTGGGAAAATGATCTAGCAACGACTTATACAGAATCACAATGGGAACAAGCTTCACGAAGTGTATACAAATCCACGAAAAGCTCTGCGTTGTGGGAACTCACACAAAAATTGTCCCTTAGATGGTATTTGACGCCTTCTCGCTTGGCAACATTCTATCCCACATTATCTAATAAGTGCTGGAGATGTAATTCCAACATAGGAAGCATATTCCATATATTTTGGGAATGTACCCTCATACAGGAATACTGGAAAACCGTTTTTCTTCTCTTAAAAGATATATCCCAGATAGATATACCAATGTCTCCGGGTCTAGCTATCCTCAATTTATCCATTGAAGACATACCCTTTTCATTTCGTCATGTGACGACACATATCCTATTGGCAGCTAGGTTAACTATAACCAGATTATGGAAGTCAGATACAACTCCCTCTATCACTCACCTCTTAGATACCGTAAACCTACATTATAGTTATGAATTAATGATGGCATCCAGTGAGGGTAAATTACCCAAGGAAAAAACCAAGTGGGCATCATGGGAACAATGGTCGACTATTACTAACTTTTTGTAACACTCATATCTAACAGATTGATATACACTTTTGCCTCTGGGTTCTAGAGTATGGACACAGGTTCCTGGATAAGTTCTATTATTGTGGCAACGTTCTCCTCTTAGACACAGTGTAGTCCCCATGGGGGTGTCTAGAGGACATATACTTCTATTTGATCTTATGTTACTATATTGATCTTATATTTCTATATTGAATGTATTGCGTTTTGTAGCATTTTAATAACAGTAATTCTTGTTCTGTAACATTTCATTGATAATTGAGTTGACATTATTTAAGTGCTATTCTGAGTTAATTTATTTTAACGACATACAATGTGTAATTTGCATCTTTACTGTATGTTATGAAATTCAATAAAAACTGATTGAAAAGTAAAGTTAGGTTGACACAAAGCCTGCTGAGTGGTTTCCAGCAATGTCATTTCGGGACCCTTTGGACACTGGATGTAATGAGGGGCTCCGCTGGGGACACCTGATGTAAGGAGGGGCTCCGCTTGGGACACTAGTGTAAGGAGGGGCTCCGCTGGGGACACCTGATGTAAGGAGGGGCTCTGCTGGGGACACTGGTGTAAGGAGGGGCTCCACTGGGGACACCTGATGTAAGGAGGGGCTCTGCTAAGGACACTGGATGTAAGGAGGGGCTCCGCTGGGAACACTGGATGTAAGGAGGGGCTCTGCTGGGGACAGTGGATGTAAGGAGGGACTCTGCGGGGGACGCCTGATGTAAGGAGGGGCTCCACTGGGGACTCCAGATGTAAGGAGGGGCTCTGCTGGGGACACCTGAAGTAAGGAGGGGCTCCGCTGGGGGACACTGGATGTAAGGAGGGGCTCCGCTCGGGACACTAGTGTAAGGAGGGGCTCCGCTCGGGACACCTGATGTAAGGAGGGGCTCCACTGGGGACACTGGATGTAAGGAGGGGCTCTGCTGGGGACACCTGATGTAAGAAGGGTCTCATCCGGGGACACCAGATGTAAGGAGGGGCTCTGCTGGGGACACCTGATGTAAGGAGGGGCTCCGTTAGGGACACTGGATGTAAGGAGGGGCTCATGCGCTTCAATCATCCTGACACCACAACAACTATGGTGCTAGGATGATTGAAGCACTAACACCAGGTGTTTGGAGTATCTTTATCCGCTGATTTGTTAAACTCTGGAATACACATTTCTATTGTGGTGTAGGATCTGGGCCTGCTGTCCCTACATCCCTCTTTCCTTCCTTCTCTCTCCTTCCCTCCTTATTTCCTTCTTTCTCTCTCCCTCCCTCTTTTCCCCTTTATTTCTCCATCTCTCATTCCTCATTCATACTCTAAACCACTCCCATTTAATAAGACTCTGCCTACAGCCAAAAAAGTGTCCCTATAAATTTTTTTACAATGTTGGCAACTATGCAGTGGTGATTAAATACCACCAAAAGAAAGCTCTATTTGTGTGGAAGACATGATAAAAATTCCATATGGTTACAGTGTTGCATAATCGCGCAATTGTCATTCAAAGTGTGACAGCGCTGAAAGCTGAAAACTGGCCTGGGCAGGAAAGTGCCCAGTATTGAAGTGGTGAAAATGGTACACTTTTTAGGTTGTGGGTGGTGAGAGGACTGGTATGATGAAAGGGAGTTTTTGAAGTGAAGGTCCACTTTAACTCCTTAGTCCCCTCCTTAGTGTTACATAGAATGGGGAATATGGATTATTTTGTTGCTTTTCATAAGGTCCACACAGTAAATCATTGTAAGTCATAATTTTCATAAGTAGTATAATTTTCATAGTAAGTCATAATTTAAGTTTAATTCATACTAGTAGTATTTTATGTTTTATACTTTTTTTGTTTGCTTCTTCCAGATTAAACCTGTACATTTATACCATACCGTTCAATAATTGTGTAGAATATACTGTCTTTCACCTAAATAGCCTTTTAATGAATTGATTGATCTAATGTTAGTCTTCAACAGACGCAGAGTGTAAGAAACTTTCTTTACCACCCTGGTTTCTAAGGTACACATCGCACCAAGGTGATCTGATCTCCTGGAATACACGAAACAAAGAGTATAATATATCAGCATTACCTATGAAGTGTTCTTCTTCTGATCCGGAAACCATTCATGCAACTTTCATAGTACTTGGCTGCTTTTGTTTGCTTTGAGCCATGGCAACCAGTGCCAAGTTAAATAAACTAGTCATCAAAGCTGCATGTTGAAGACTTCAATTGATCTTTCTCTAGTTTTAGCTTTTTTCCCCAAAGGAAAACTACATTTTATTACCACTTGTCTAGTTAAGCTCTTACTTTGGATATTGACAAAGTCACCGGTGAGAGTATCAGGTAAGTAAATACAAAGTCTGATGCAGGAGGAAAGGAAATGAAGCATGAAAACAATGTGTGGTTTTACTTGGGGTTGAAATGCTTGTCTAAGAGGTTTGTGGTTTTTAAATGTGTTTGTAAAGTCACAAGAGAGTTTTAGTATAATTTTTCTATAGGAATTTGTGTGAACTTTAAAAATGTTTGTGTTGTATAAATACATTTTATTTGTAGAAACTTGCACTTTACACTGAGTACCTAAATATAGCTATGCAGCTTTTTTTTTTAAATGTATAACACAATTTTTGTAGTTGTATTTCTACTTTTTAAAAACCTTTCTCTTTATGCTTTTAACGTGTCAAAAATGTGTAATTCCTTTTTAAATATATGTAATATTTGATCCTTGGGCATCCTAAAAGTCCATCAACACAAAATGACCACTTTCTGATATAACTGAGACGTGGTGCCCAGATATACACTATATTGTCAAAAGTATTGGGACACCTGCCTTTACGCGCTTATTTAGGATGGAAAAGGACCTGGGGGTCCTAGTAACTGATAGGCTCAGCAATGGCGTGCAATGCCAAGCTGCTGCTAACAAAGCAAACAGAATATTGGCATGCATTAAAAAGGGGATTAATTCCAGAGCTAAAACGATAATTCTCCCGCAAGAAAAGGTTGGGAGCACTGAACTTATTCTCTGGAGAAGAGACACTTGAGAGAGGATATGATTTCAATATACAAATACCACACTGGTGACCCCACAATAGGGATAAAACTTTTTTTGCAGAAGGGAGTTTAACAAGACTCATGGCCACTCATTAAAATTAGAAGAAAAGAGATTTAACCTTAAACTACATAAAGGGTTCTTTACTGTAAGGCTGCTTTCACACTGGAGCGGTGGGGGCGCTGGCGGTAAAGCGGCGCTATATTTAGAGCCGCTTTACCGGCGTTTTAGCGGCGCATTGCGGCCGCTCGCGGGGTGTTTTTACCCCCCGCGAGCGGCCGAAAAAGGGTCAATACCGCCCGCAAACCGCCGCTGTAGCGGCGTTTTGCGGGCGGGTTCGGCGCGCTCCCCCATTGTTTTCAATGGGACCGGGCGCTATAGGAGCGGTAAATATACCGCTCCTATAGCGAGCCAAAGATGCGGCTTGCAGGACATTTTTGAGCGTCCTGCAAGCGCACCGCTTCAGTGTGAAAGCCCTCGGGCTTTCACACTGAAGGAACAGCAACAGCTGTTTCGGGTCGGTTTGCAGGCGCTATTCTTAGCGCAATAACGCCTGCAAACCGCCCCAGTGTGAAAGCAGCCTAAGAGAGGAAAGTGAGGAAATTAAAAACAATCATCATGGACTTTGTGTGGCAACAGAAAAAACATAGAATTTCACAATTTCAAATTTTAAAAATGGACAAATGCCAGGGCGGCCTAGCGGTACCCGATATTATCAATTATTACTATGCAGCCGTGCTATTAAGAATCCCAGAATGGGGGAAGACACAGGGTGTAAAAAGATGGGTAAGTTTAGAAGAAGCACTGAGTGAAGTACAACTAGGAAAAGCAATTTGGAACCCCCCGAAATATAGAAGGTTAGGAGAAAAAACACATTCAATCACTAAAAACACTTTTAAAGTTTGGGACAAAATACACAAAAAATTGAAACTGAAATTTAATTCACCCTTAATTGCACTAAAAGAAAATAATCTTTTCCCCCCAGGAAGAAGAGAGCTGGGAGGGGAATGGTTAAAAAATGATAATTCACGGTTAGGAGATTTAACTACTTGCTTACCGGGCCTATTTTGGCCTATTTTCCTTCATGTAAACATCATCATTTTTTTGCTAGAAAATTACTCAGAACCCCCAAACATTGAGTATGTTTTTTTTTAGCAGACACCCTAGGGAATAAAATGGCGGTCATTGCAACTTTTTATCTCACACAGTATTTGCGCAATCATTTTTCAAACGCCTTTTTTTTGGAAAAAAAACGGTTTCATGAATTAAAAAATAACAAAACAGTAAAGTTAGCCCAATTTTTTTATATAATATGAAAGATGATGTTACGCCGAGTAAATAGATACCAAACATGTCAAGCTTTAAAATTGCGCACAACAGTGGAATGGCGCCAAACTTCGGTACTTAATAATCTCCATAGGCGACGCTTTAATATTTTTTACTGGTTACCAGTTTAGCGTTACAGAGGAGGTCTAGTGCTAGAATTGTTGCACGCGCTCTAACGCATGCGGCGATACCTCACATGTGTGGTTTGAGCGGCGTTTACATATGCGGGCGGGACTTGCGTGTGCGTTAGCTTCTGATCGCGAGCTACAGGGGACAGGGGCGTTTTAATTTTTTTTTTTTTTTATTTATTTATTTTTATTTTACTTAATTTTTTTTATTTTTACACTTTTTAAAAAAAAAAAATTTTTTTGGATCACTTTTATTCCTATTACAAGGAATGTAAACATCCCTTGTAATAGGAATGTATGTGACAGGTCCTCTTTATGGAGAGATGTGGGGTCAATAAGACCCACATCTCTCCTCCAGGCTGGAAAGCATGAGATCGGTAAAAAATTTTTTACCGATCTCATGCTGACAGCCGCGAGCGCGGCTTTGTTTACTTCCGGGTACCGGGCGTGACGTCATAACGTCGCGCCCGGGCCTCTGACGGTCATAGAGATGACTGGTGACCATCTGGTCACCGGAAATCTCTATGCTCGTCATCCGGCGGCGAGCGATTCTTTCTCCGGGCCCCCGATGGCACGGGAGAGCCCGGAGAAGCACCGGATGGTGGCGGGAGGGGGGGGGACGTCCCCTCCCGCTGCCTATAAGAACGATCAGAACTGCCGCTATGATCGTTCTTATGGTGCACAGAATCGCCGGCCGGAAAGAATGATATCTGAATGATGCCAATAGCTGCACGCATCATTCAGATATCACCACTCAAAGTCAAGGACGTCATATGACGTGCTTGGTCGGCAAGTGGTTAATAAGCAGGGGGAAAATCTTGGCTATCCAAGATTTACAAAAAAAAAATGATTTATTCACGATTGACGAATGGCGGTACCGGCAGTAATGTCACTTCATAGGTTCGATCCCCCCTCCTTTGAGGGGACGGGAGGACCTCACGGCGATGGAACGTATTTTTACAGCAGAAAACACGAAAAAAATTTATAAATTCCTACTGTCGAAGGACAGACCGGAGGGGCCGCCGTTCCTCAAGAAATGGGAGGGAGAGTTAGGCACACCAATACACACGGGGTTAATCAAGAAAATATTTCAACATACCCATAGTTCAGCGGTTGATGTCAGAACTGCAGAAACCAACTATAAGTGCTTGTCTGGCTGGTATCTAACCCCAGACAAAATAAACAGATTCCAGCCAGAAGCCTCAGCGGACTGTTGGAGAGGCTGTAAAAAGAGGGGAACCATGGGCCACCTTTGGTGGGATTGCCCAAAAATCAAAAAAATTTGGAATTCTATCCTTAAGAGTATAGAGGAAATAACCCAAGTCGTAGTAAGAGACGACCCCTGGGTTGTATTGATGCATGCCACAGAGGAAGGAACTAGGCAATATAAAGGATCCTTGGTTCCGCATCTGCTCAATGCAGCGAACCGAGTGATCCCAAGAAGATGGAGGGACCAAGAGACTCCGCCTCTCTGGGAATGGGTTGACGCGGTGGAAAAAACATACACCCTGGAGTGCCTAGTAAATAGTGGTGTAGAGGAAAGGGAGGATACGAGAACTAAATGGGAGGGTTGGAGAAAGTTTAAAAAGTCCTGGAGCTATGCCGAAGCCTTAAGAAAATAGGATGAGAGACATTAGGTAGGCAATTAATCTAATTAAAAGACAACAAATTAAAATAAGACTTAAATCTTGTAAGCCACCAAGGGGAGACTCCAGCGGCAGGGGGGGGAAGGGAAGGCGGGGGGGGTCTAGGGTTATGTAATGATTTAGAATTCTACTGGTAACCGAGTGAGCTCAAGCAAGAATAAAAGGAAAAGCTCTCACAGGTCTTGTTAAGGTTGTGAATATGGAAAAAAAAAAAAAAGAAAAAAAAAAAAAAAAAGAAGCAATTTCCACAATGATGTTAAGACAAATAGGGACGCAGTTGAGGGCGCTACTGATTCAGTCCCCCAAGGGTTCTTGCTGAGGTGGAAAAAAAAAAAAAAAAAAAAAGTAAGAGAGGAAAGGATGTGGAATTACCTTCCACAGGCGGTGGTTTCAGTAGGGGGCATTGATAGTTTCAAAAAACTATTAGATAAGCGCCTGAACGACCGCAACATACAGGGATATACAACAGGCCACACCACAGACAAGGCTTTTTGCCTTGTCTTACGGTGGGGGTTTGGTGGGAATAGCTGCCCAACGCAGTCCCACTGCATCTGGTGTAAATGGACCCTAACTAGATGTGGGATTTGTTTAGACTGTCATGCAGTAGATTTTAGTTGCACTGTAGGATCCAAAGGTGTTGTTAGACGCTGGCACCTGGAGCACCCTAGGTGTTCTGTTGGGTGCCTTATGTCATCTTTTGCCACAACCAAAAAAAATATACATATTTATGCTAAACTTTTGTTGTGAGATTTTTCTTTTATCTGGCACATGCATTATAACATCCCCAATTAGGAACTGTATTTTTCTCCTCATAGAATTATGGTAAGCAGATCATTAAGTGAATTAGAGAGTCTGGTATTCTTTTTTTAAACCTAATTACTGTGTTTCTATGTATACCAATGCTTCACCAATTTATATTTCTTTTTCATTTAGTAGAATATTGCATATTGATTAACAGGGATTATCCATTCCATGCAAAATTTGCTTTTGGAACACTGTCTATTTTATCTACTTTTGAACAATCTTTTCAATTAACCATTTTTAAGCAGTTATGGTACATTTGATTTTTTATTTCAGCTACACAATCATAATTGCAAATTAGATTATGTTTAAAGCCAAACTCTATACAGATATAAAACTGATTAAAGTTGTTTTTTTCAGTTTAGAGTAAGGAATTGCTAAAACCTTTAGTTTTTGCATTCTGTGTCTTCTTGTTCAGAGGACTTAAAGTACAACTACAAAGTTTTTTTTGGAGAGGGACTAGAACTCCTGACAGTTTTTTTTTTCTTTTTTGGGCTGTCCGTGCCCCCCATTAGGGAGATTCGCCCTCTTCTTTTTGTCCTGTTTACCATTACCATTGAAAGTGAAAGTAAAAAAAAAAACAAATAGTTGGTTGTCCCCAGAAAAGTAGTATAGGGGAATTCTTCCAAAGAGGACATTCGTTCTGGTGACCTGGGTGTCCCGAAGTAATTCCCCTAATTTCCAGGGATTTCCTATCACTTTCCGTTTGGCTATGGGGCAGCAAGTGAAGGGAAATCTCTGCAATGGGACACAGATGGCAAAAAATAATCTGACAGGGCTGGCTTTATCCAAAATTTTAAAAAAAGTTTTGCCTATAGTTCTACTTTAATAGGACATGAGAGGAAATCTCTACAAGTAGAGAGAAATCCCCACTTAGACAGTTGTCAAAGGAATAGGTGTCCCATTTGGAAGATTTCTCTTAATCCTCTGTTCTGGTGACAACTTTAAAACTTTGGATCTACCATTAATTTTTGTCTCAGTGACAGTGGTCACGGGACAATTAAAAAGGGTAAGGCTGTGTTCACACTATTGCGAATTGGATGTGGGTTTCTCCGCATCCAATTCGCATAGCAGGAGATTGTGACCGGCTCTCTATGGAGCCGGTTCACACATCTCTGTGGCGGCTCCGGTGCGAATTACACAAGAGCCCTGTGCGTCTTTTGGTCCGTTTCAGGTCCAAATTCAGCCCAAAATTTGGGCTGAAATCGGACCTGAAACAGTGAATGGAGATGCACCGGATGGCAGGGACACAGACCGTAATAAAAGTATGACAGGGATTTTAATCATTCCCTACTCTAATTTAAAAAAAATTGTTTGGCCTACACATAAACTTATACTGCCGTTATTTCTTAAAAACGGTGAAATGCCCTGTACAGCCACACTAAGACTAGATAAGGAATGGGCAGTATAAGGATCCAATAATGCATACTGCAGAAGACGTGTGCCAACAAGGAACACTCTAACTGAAGCAGAGAGCAGAGTGAGCAGAGAGTTTAAAGTGGAACTTCATCCTAAAGCGAACGTTCTGCTTTATGTCCTCCTAATTTTTTTCTTTCTAGGATGAAGATCCTCTTTAAAAAAATAAGTATTTTTTTTTTAATAATCATACTTACCATACTTACCTACCCTTGTTGCATCTGTAAGACTGAGAACCAAGTGATTAAACACTGCTGATCACTTGGTTCTCAGAGCTCTGTGAGCAGAGAACTGGTGACTGTCACCGGCTCTCTGCTCTTCTCTCTATTCCCTGCGTTCACTGGAGCGATGGGCAGTGGAGGGGGTGGGAGTGGCTGGCTCAGGCTCTCAGCAGCTCGCTGAGAGGCTTGGCCAGGTGCCGTTCGAGGGTTGTGTGTGGATCCCGACTATATTGTCACGATCCTGCCCCAGCCTGGGCCGGCTCAGTAACGTCAGCCGACAACGGCTTCAGCCCACTGTCTGCTGAAAATGGATCACAGGAGTGCAGAATGAACTGCACTCCTGTGATTCACAGGAGAAGTACAGCCAAACAAGCTTTGGTTGTACTTCTCCTTTAAGTAATGCTGCTTCTTCACTATCCAATCACATACTGGGGCAGGGAGCTGACCAAATTGTTTAACTACGGCAGAGAAAAATCAGGTCACTAGCTTGGTTTTGCTGGGTATCAGAGCTGTCTAAATCTCTGGACTGGAATGCATATTATGGAATATAGAATGCAGTAATGCATATACACTGACAAGTAAAACAGATCCTTTATAAATATTTTAATTGTGTATTTTTCTGTTTGCCTAGAATTGAGCTTTAGGTCAATGTATTTTTTTTTAAGAAATAAAAATTTGGTTATTTTTAGAGCTAGATATTAGGTGTGGAGAAAGCATAGGAGGCGATTGAACCCAGAATCCACTCAAAAGGGGATGTGAGGGATTTTACAGAATTATCAATAATGCAGTTTGTGTCTCTGTACTACATTTTATCAGGAACATGAGACAGTTCAGGTTATGGCCACTTCTCTGGGTGTCTAGAACACTGTCCAAGAACTGATAATGGTGACCACCGTGTCAAGTACTAATAGATCAGCTCCGAGGAAGCGTAGCAGGAAAGAGCAAATGAAAAAGAGAAAGGTAAAGATATAGCATAGGGACAAAATGAGCCTCATCAATGTTTTATTTTATGATAGAAGGTTCTCAATATTTCTATCTAGGACCCCCCCACTATACCTCTGTTAGGAAGACAGTATTGCAGGTACTGAAATCTACAGTACCCTAGGTTCATCTTGCTGTTAACCTCAGAAGCATAGAATTTGGTTTCTTTGCAAAACCAAACCAATTTAATATATTCCAGCAATATTTCACCTGCAATGAAAATGATATAAACTTAACAGAAAATACACTGTATGTTTTTTACACTCTATGTTTTATCATTCTTTTAGCTGCATAATCATGGCTTTGGCAAGCGGTCATTGGATTGAAATGAATGTCTGCGGTGCTCCACCAAGACCTCGGTAGGAGTTATACCCTGCATTTTACAATATCCTTGTGAATGTCTGAAAGAAATATAAAAGCTGAAAGATTGATTTTCAATAAATGAATACTTGTAGCTGGAGCACAGTCAGGAATTATCATTGTTTATTACCATTGCTGACTATAACATTACTGGCGAAAAAACAGTCACAGATTTTTCATGTAGTTCCCAAGCATTTTATACCTAAATATAGTAACATTTTTGTCCCTTGTACATACCTCCCAACTTTTTGAGATGGGAATGAGGGACACCTACCAGCAAAAGTATGCAGGCATAGGACACACCCCTTGCCACGCCCCCTTAAAGGAGAATTGTACAAAAAAAAACAAGATTGGTTAAACCCACAAGTGCTTTTTTAACACTACTATTCCTTTATATTGGCTTTTGAAATTTACATATGCAGCCATTTAGAAATCAGATGAAAGGTTTAGCACTGGAAAACACCTTTTGAAAGATAAAAAGTGCATTTTATATACATCTATATAGATCAGATCAAAATGAGGGACAAATGAGGAGGAAAGTGGGACAGAGGGACATTGCTCCAAATCAGGGACAGTCCCTTGAAATCAGGGACAGTTGGAAGCTATGCTTGTATAATGATTTTCTACATATATATTCTACTGATAGCCATTCAGTGTAACTAAAACTTAATGTGGACCTAATGTTGGGTCAGTTCAGAAAAACAGAAGCAGTAAACAAGTGATATGTATAGATGTCAGATATATGTTTATATTTTATAACCTATATTCTACAGAAACATATTAGACAACATTAGCAGTCATTCAAGTGTGTGGACTCCAGTTACTTTAACTCGCACTATGAAAAGGACCTGTATGAGTTATTTCAGGTTACTACTGACGAGGTTGCTGACACCAAGGAAAGAGATTGCAGAGACTGCAGGTATCCGGTAATGAACAACAAAGTGTGGAGAACTTAGGGAAGAGTTGCCTAAATCTAGCAACTTGGCTGAAGGTAATCATTGTTCCAATCCATGAAGTGCAGGGAGATAGGTGAGAAGTGTTTTTTGGTGGTCAGAGAATCAGTAGGTAAAAGGGTAGAAGTAGTTATGTGCCTAAAGCTAGCCATACCAATATACCAGTCAAAATAAACCATGGATGGCTCTGTTGGCACCCTCCTGTCCAACATCCTTCGACCTGCAAATCAAAGGAATCAGGAGTAGCATTGTCAGCCAAACAACATCTAGATCCAATCAGATGCATAGTTCATGGACATGGCTTCTGTTTTTTTTGTATACAAGCATAACTGTAGAGCAGCAGCGACCCACCCCACCAGACTATTTATTATCTACAACCACAAAATCACACCTTCCATCTGTAGCCACACCCAAGTTGCTCTGAAGAGCTATGATGTGGTTTACATAGTTCATTGCATTGAATTGTGGGTGTGCCCAAAGTGCACCAGTGGGAGGGGCTTAAGAGAGTATGGTTTAATAAGACCTGATCCTACTACTGCTTTGGATCAAGAGCGCATAACACACAGAGTTCAGGGGTGTGCAATAATGTGTAATGCACAGAGTGCAGTGACCAGGAGTAAATTATGTACAGAGTGCATATCGCGGGATCAGGAATGCCTAATTCACAGAGTGCAGGCGACAGGTGTGCATAATAAATAGAGTGAAGAGATGTGTAATGCACAAAGTGCAGTGGTCAGTAGTGTATAAGGCACAGATTGCAGTGGCCAGCAGTATAATATGCACAGAGTGCAGGGGTACAGAGTGCAATATGCATAGAGTGCAAGGGTCTGTAATGCATAGTGCAGAGTGCAGGGGCCAGTAGTGTGTAATGTAGAGTGAGTGCAGGGATCAGGAGTGCATAATACAAAGAGTGGAGAGCCCAGGGATGTGTAACACACAGAGTACATGGTTCAGGAAAACATAATGCACATTCTGCAGGGGTTCAGTGGGCAAGGTGTAATGCATAGAGTTTAATGATGTGTAATGCTCCGTGTGCAGGGGTCATGAGTAAGTAATGCACAGCATGCAGGGCTGATGAGTTAATAACAGTGTCTTCCAAGAAAAAGAATTATCCCCTCACCACATATACATTGCCCCTCTACCCCTCCATGACAAAATCACCTCCAGAATCCAACACAGATTTCTCCCTCCTTCACTGGATTGTACTCACTAGACCTTGGCATTGCATTGCATCTGCTTTTCTGCTGGTGAGTGCCCTGCTTCCCTGGTGCCATGACCGCCCACATCTTTTTTTCTTTCATTTTTCTTTATCAATGTATTTAATATGTGGATAAAAAAATCTGAGTGAGACTTGTACATGTTTAATTAAAATAGCACATCTAGAGTTCAGACAACTCCTGGTATCCCCATCAACACATACACTGTATAGTCAAAAGTATTGGGACACCTGCCATCCATAGGGTTCAATATTGAGTAGGCCCACCCTTTGCAGCTATCACAGCTTCAACTCTTCTGGGAAGGCTGTCCACAAGGTTTAAGAGTGTTTCTATGGGAATGTTTGACAATTTTTCCAGAAACGCATTTGTGAGGTCAGGCACTGATGTTGGACGAGCAGGCTTGACTCGCAGTCTCTGCTCTAATGCTTCCTAAAGATGTTCTATTGGGCTGAGGTGCAGGCCAGTCAATTCCTCCACCCAAAACTCACTCATCCATGTCTTTATGGACCTTGCTTTGTGCACTGGTCCAAATCATTTGGTGGAGGGGGGATTATGGTGTGGGGTTGTTTTTCAGGGGTTGGGCTTGGCCCCTTGGTTCCAGTGAAGGGAACTTTTAAGGTGTCAGCATACCAAGACTATTTGGACAATTTCATGCTCCCAACTTTGTGGGAACAGTTTGGGGATGGTCCCTTCCTGTTCCAACATGACTGCGCATCAGTGCTCAAAGCAAGTTCCATAAAGACATGGATGAGCAAGTTTGGGGTGGAGGAACTTGACTGGCTTGCACAGAGTCCTGACCTCAACACCAATAGAACACCTTTGGGGTGAATTAGAGTGGAGACTGCGAGCCATGCCTTCTCGTCCAACATCAGTGCCTGACCTCACAAATGTGCTTCTGGAAGAATGGTCAAACATTCCCATAGACACACTCCTAAACCTTGTGGACAGCCTTCCCAGAAGAGTTGAAGCTGTTATAGCTGCAAAGGGTAGGCCAACTCAATATTGAATCCTGCGGACTAAGACTGGGATGCCATTGAAGTTCATGTGCAGAATAGGGCAGATTCATACAACATAAACTCAGGAAGCTGATACATGTGACCCCCATCTCCTGTAGTAGGTGATAACGGCAGACTGTTCTCATGACTCACAAGAACCTGTGCCTCTGCTGTCAATTGGCTGATAGTACCATTGGGCATCCACCTGTGCATGCTGGATATTGTAGTCATTAAGCAGAGCTGCTTTATGAGGCATGTGAGGACTCAAACTACAATTCCCAAGTGGTTCAGTTATCTGCTTGTCATTCTGTTGCTATATTGTAGTGCTGTGTGCATTTCTCCCACAGGTGTGGGAGAAAGCTGTGTAGTGCTGTGTGCATTCTATGCATTAAGATTAAAAGCCTTTCTTTGTGCAGCAGCTCTCTTCAGCCCCCCTAATATTTACCTGAGCCCCATATGTATAGCTATGTCCATAATTGTCTCGGCCGTCCAAGACTCTCCCTCCTGATTGGCTGAGACACAGCACAGCATTGGCTCCTGCTGCTGTCAAAGTCATTTAGCCAATCAGAAGAGATTGGGGCTCCTTGTCCAAATGGATACACAAAGCTGTAACTCAGCTCAGGTGCCCCCATAGCAAGCTTCTTGCTGTGGGGGCACTCAACAGGAGGGAGGGTCCAGAGGTACAGAAGAGGGACCCGAGAAGAAGAGGATCTGGGCTGCTCTGTGAAAATCCACTGCAATAGAGCAGGTAAGTATAATATGTTTGTTATTTTTATGGAAAAAAAACAAGACTTTACAATCACTTTAAGCTAAATAGAGTAGCCCTTCAATTAGGCACATTTCCAGAGTCTGCTGAACCGCATTAACATCTTAGTGATTAATTTCACATGTTGCTTGTACTCTCATTTTAACATTAGTCTTTGGTATTGCTCAGGTTTTTATTTGTTCCTTGTGTTATGAATGTAATCATTTTCTTTTATTTCATATCAGCAGATGGAAGCACCCAGTGATTAAGGGTCCTGGCCTCATCTGATTGTACTTGTGAAATTTTATTATGATAAAAGCTACATTGCAATACGAGGGAACTTGATGTCAACCAAAGTGCTGGTTGTAATTCTGCTAGACAATTTGTGCTAATTCTTGCTATTTCCCAGGATTTATCATGAGTACAATTCAGTGAAAGTACTGTCTAGAGTGAGGAATCAGTGATATGTTCTGTTGCTCAGTTATTTAACTATTTGCTTAAAAGAGCTTCTTTCCTTTTCCTGTTCTTTGTTCCCAAAAAGTAACTTGCAATTATTATTTTATGCAATGGAAAAAGGAAATCAAATCCTCACTGCAGTTACATTTTATTTTCTGCATTCAAACATGGCTCACGAGCACCTGTGTCTCCTAAGTCTTCTTCAAACATACAGACACATTCATCAAGAAAGGAACAAACCCCCTGGCTGTCATTCTTACTGGAATGACTGTAGATAGAAATGTTAGATATAATGGACTGTAACACTTATTTATCACGCATACACCGTGATTGAAAGTGGATATTTATTTACCCAATCATACATTTCCTTAATCTTATATCCTTTTATCCTAATCTTAAAGGTATCCATGCACATAAATTCCTTGTCATCCAATCCAGGCAATAAATGTTTAGGAGACATACAGTATGTCTATGTGTTAGTGGTGGTGGGCATGGGGGCCAACCCCCCCAAACCACTGAAGTTGAATTACTATTATTGTGCTTCTTATTGTGCAAATATTTCAAATATGTTTCCAGGGACACCTTTTTATGCTGTGAGTACAGCAAGCCATTGTAGGAGGAGCATGTACTTTAATTAGGGGTGGAGCATTCATTTAAAATGGGAGTCCTATTATATGAAGATAAGCTATAAACAAAAAAATAGCGACAATTTTGAAAAAAACGCATTCTTTTTTACTTTTTGCTATAATAAATATCCCCAAAAAATATATATATTCTGCGTTTTCCGAAAACTTGTGGCAAAAAAAAATATTTTTAACAGACTCACTATTCTTTTTAGAAAATACCTTGAAGTGTTTGCTTTTCAAAATGGGGGTCATGATAAGGGTGTTTTCACTGTCCTGGTGCTCCAAAAATGTAATAGGTAGTCAAATAGTTAGATGCGTAATTTATGCCCCTTGAAAGCCCAAAGGTGCTCGTTGGATTTTGGGCCCCTTTATGCATCTAGACTGTGAAAAAGTCTCACACATGTGGTAGTCTTTTTTTTTTTTTTTTTTTTTTACATAAACATTTTATTGACGATTTAACCAGAATTACAGAGAATTGACTCCAAATACATTACATCATGTAAGTGGATGAATACAAATACAAAGTGAAATAAGTCAAATGCAACAATTCCATCCAATGATCATGGTACTAAACTGAAAAGACACCCCAATGAGGTTATAACAAATGAACAACTGCTATCACATGTGGTATTATTATATTTAGGAGGCATAGCAGAATGTGCTTTGGTGTATAATTCTAAGTATACCTATGCTGTGTGTGAGACATAACTTGTTAAAATGGCAACTTTGTGGAAAACAATATTGAATTTCTTACTTTTCCAAAAAAATTGTGACAAAAAATTACAACTTAAAAAAACTCACCATGCCTCTTACTATATACCTTGGACTGTCTACTTGAGTGACATTTGGGGGTATTTGTACTGTTCTGGCATTTTAGGGCCTCAACAATGAGATAGTCAGTCAGTACTTCATATTGATACATTTTCAAATATATACAGTATACCATAGTTTCTAGACTCTATAACTTTCACACAGACTAAATAATATACACTGATTTGGGTTATATTTATCAAAGAAATGTAGCAAAAAACATTTTGACCTAAATTTATGAAGAAAGATTATTTATTTCCAAAATTTTATAACAGAAACAAAAAAAAAATATTTTTTTTTCAACATTTTCAGTATTTTTTTATTTATATAGCAAAACATTTAAAAGAAAGTGGTGATTAAATATCACCAAAAGAAAGCTGTACCGTCTCACAAAATGATAAAAAATGAATTGTAGTACAGTGTTGCATGAGTAATTGTCATTCAAAGTGTGACAGCGTTCAGAGCTGAAAAATGGCCTGGACTGGAAGGAGGTGAAAGTATATGGACTTGAAGTAGTAAATTAATTGTAAACACAGTAACAACAGAGTGGATAAGGTGGAAAGTAGTTTTTGGTACATCGTATGTATGCAGCATCACTATTAAAGCTACCTTACTGTCTTCATTTTCAATAATTTCTTTGGTAAATTCAGTAACTAAAATCTACCTTAATTCATGGTATCTTCTTCTCCATTGTCACCTTGGCTGCACTGGCTAAAACTTTTAAGACACAAGATTTCAGCTTAGCCTCACTCCAAGCTTGTCTATCAGCTTTAGACTATATATACTGTATACCCTGCCTAAACCTGCCCATCAACGCCTTGCCCTACTTATCTTGCCTTATGTCTAAGCTGGAGTCTATCAGCATAAACTATACCCACACACATCATTTGATGAAGATGGCAAATGTAGTTTAACAAGTAACTTGCAGGGCTTTTGGATACTATGGGGAAGCGCATGGGAAGTGAAAGTGTGAATTCAAAGCTTTCATTTTTAAACAATTATGGGGGTAGGCAAAATTTGGAGCAAAATTTGGAGCAACAGGTAACCTATCCCTGATGACTGCTGAGAGATTAAAATGTTTAAATAACAGGGAGACCACAAGTCTTTAGTTCTATTTTAGGCCTCCATAACTCGCAGTTCTTAATCAGGATACCATCCTACTGTTATGAAATACCATTATACATACATCCATTGACTAGTTCCTATTCTGAAAGGCTTACGCAGGCTAGAAATAATTTTAATGATTGAGAGTCACATGAATTCATGTTAATTAACATCTATGTAATCCATTAAAAATTCTAATCCGTGGGCTCTCTCCATCAAGTTTTTCATGTAATGTTTTTAGCATGTACATATACAGTATATATACTATATATATTTATGAGGAACCACTTTGACATACAGAATTTTTTTATGTCTATGCATAAGTACAGTTAATATTTATTTCTTGTTATTCATTGTGTAGGCATGGACATGCGTTGGCAGTTGCAGGAAATATAGCATTTATTTTTGGAGGTTGCTCAATCAGCAGTAATCTGGTAAGCAAATAATTGTATATGTTGTGTTATCCCGTTACTAGGTTCATTGTATATTTTATGTCAACAGCTTTTCTAAAGATGATTTGAATGCAAATAAAGTAAATGTAATTCATAATAAATGTGGTCAAAAATGCATAGTGAAAATAGTAGAATTTTCTCATAATATCAATTACGGGCCTTTGACTAAATTAACTTTCCCTGCCATAGTTAAAAATATCTGGTCTTCACATTAGAGAAAAGCCTCTGGTTATACAAGCATTAAACAACTTTCTATCAAAATATATGCCATTCGAAAGCAATAACTGAAGTCTATGCGTGGTTGATTCATTCACTGTCAAAGCTTTTTCAGCTTTTATATCAACCTTATATACCCTAAAAGGCTGCAAGTTGCTGTAAGTAGGATCCTCTTACTGTAAGTTATGTATTGTATGTAGCACTAATATTGTAAAGACTTTAGGTATACCCACTTCATTTGCCATAGATGAAGAGTAATTTTACTAGTCTCAATGACTTTGAATTGGCAAATATCATAACTGTAGACTTCTGTTCTATGCCAGAAAAGTAATCTTACTGAAATGGAAGAACACTTCAATTAAAACCAGATTTAATGACATTTGTTACTTTTATTAATGACACATTACCTGAGTACAAACAAATTTATATTAGCAGAGCTTACCTAACTTGCCCAACAATGTTTGAAAAAATAGGGGGGCCATGCTTAACTGCAGTTCTGTACCTGGTTTAAATGTTCCAGACATAATGCCTTCTAATAGGGTTTGCTAGATGTGAATTCTTCTATTGCATTGCCAAAAAATATCATAAATAAAATACCTTTAAAAATACTTTGGCTTAAAGCGGGACTATACCTGAAAAAACATTTTTTAAAAGCCAGCAGCTACAAATACTGCAGCTGCTGACTTTTAATAAATGGACACTTACCTGTCACAGGTTCCAGTGATGTCGGCAGCAGAGGCCGATCAATCGGCTTCGGCCTCACTTCCCGGTTCCCTACTGCGCATGCACGAGTCGCGCAGCACAATGAGAATCGTCAGCACTGTCTGCTTGTGTGTCCCAGCAGACAGCGTGCCAGGACAGGAAGTGGCGTAAACTCCCGTGGGAGTTTATGCCCGGAAGTAGGTGCAGATACCTGTCTTAGACAGGTATCTGCACCCCCCTCCCCCCAAAAGGTGCCAAATGTGACACCGGAGGGGGGGAGGGTTCCGAAAAGCGGAAGTTCCACTTTAGGGTGGAATCCCACTTTAAGCACTAAAACAACATTTTTGTTAAATTTCCTATTGAAATATTTTATCATTCTCTTAGAACTATGTGCATTATTTATTTAAAAAAAAAAACTATGTATACGAACATTAAGTCATTTTTATATTCTAATACTTTTTCGGTTTTGTAGGAAAAGAATCCATTGTATTTGAATGACTTTCACATGATCACAAGTAAGATTTTATTTCATGTGTGTTTTGTTATTAGCTGCAACCACATGTGTATCAGAAACTCCAAGGTCCTAGATCAAAGTCCTAAAAAGAAACCATTACCACCTCCACAGATTTAAAAAAAAAAAAAAAAAAAGCCCAGGGCTCTGTATCAAATTCCTAGCAGGACCCTATCACAACCACCACAGGTATAACAAAAATCTACAGGGTTCTGGGTAAAACTTCTAGCAGGAAGTGATCACATCCTTTAAGCATTTTCAGGATTTTTATTGAGCCCCAAGATTGCTATGTTTAAATTAAATGTTGTAGATTCTTCTTTGTTAAGCCTCAAATAGCTAAAAGCAAAAGGGAAAGGACCTTTGAAGGATAGAAAAGAGCTGCTTTCAGAGTAAATAATATAATGAAGCACATTGTTGCTAACCACTTCAGCCCCGGAAGGATTTACCCCCTTCCTGACCAGAGCATTTTTTGCAATTTGGCACTGTGTCATTTTAGCTGACAATTGCATGGGCATGCAACGTTATACCCAAACAAAATTGATGTCCTTTTTTTCCCCACAAATAGAGGTTTCTTTTGGTGGTATTTGATAACCTCTGCAGTTTTTATTTTTTGCGCTATAAACAAAAAAATAGTGACAAATTTGAAAAAAAAAAGCTATATTTTTTACTTTTTGCTATAATAAATATAATAAATATCCCCCAAAAAAATATATAAAAAACAAATTTTTTCCACAATTTAGGCCGATATGTATTCTTCTACATATTTTTGGTAAAAAAAAAAATCGCAATAAGTGTATATTGATTGTTTTGCGTAAAAGTTATAGCGCCTACAAAATAGGGGATAGATTAATGCATTTTTATTTATTTAATTTTTTTTTACTAGTAATGGCGGCGATCTGTGGTTTTCATCGTGGCTGTGACATTGCGGCAGACAGATCGACACTTTTGACACTTTTTTTTGACACTTTATTTTTAAATTTTTTTGGGTACCATTGACATTTATACAGCGATCAAAGCTAAAAATAGCTACTGATTACTGTATAAATGTCCCTGGCAGGGAAGGGGTTAAACACTAGGGGGCGATCAAGGGGTTAAGTTCCCTCAGTGTGTTCTAACTGTGGGCTCACTACAACATGACAGAGATCACTGCTCCCGATAACAGGGAGCAGTAAATCCCTGTCACGTTGCTAGGCAGAACAGGGAAATGCTTTGTTTACATAGGCATCTCCCCATTCTGCCTCTCCTCCCCGCAATCGCAGGCCGCGGGTGAACATCGAGTTTGCGCGACCCGTGGGCATGCTCCCATGGTGCGCGCTGGGCGCGAGCGCGCCCACTAGGTGGGAACTTCAAAGGCACGTATGGGTATGCCCTTTTGCCTGCCCGTCCCCCCCCCTTTCTTTTAATATTTTAAACCTTTTCGCCCCCGCATTCAGGCCCCTTACGTTGTATGTCAGGAACTTGATTCCCTGCTTAACCATTTTCTAAACAGAAATTCTGAAAAAACCTTTTATTATTACCTAAAAGCCTTTTGAAAAATCTGACCAAGAGGTTCCCTCCCTCCCCCCCCTCCCCCCCCCTTCCGCCCTCCCTCCACCCAGTGCCCCCACCCCCCCACCTCCCCCCCCTTCCGCCCTCCCTCCTCCCAGTACCCCCCCCCCCCCACCTCCCTTCCCCCCCCCCCCTCCCGGCCAACTTGTGGCCATCTGCAAACTTTGGGGCGTTTGCATTAGAAACCCCCCCTGTCTGCCTTCTAAGCTAGGGTGTGGCTCAAACCCCCGGGCACCATCCTGGCTCTCCCCTCCCTCTGACAAGATCACACAGAGAGGGGGGGGTGAGCCCATCAGGCCCACCGGGTCCCCCACCCATCCTCACCGGGCCGCTCAGAACAACCCCGGGACACCCCCCCTCCCACCTCCCCTGCCGTATTATGCCACACTCCCCACCGAAGTAGAAGAAAAGAACAGAAAAAAAAAAAAAAAAAAAAAAAAAAGGAAGGAAGGAAAGGGGGATCGATCCAATGTCATCCACCAAAAAAGAAAAAAAAAAAAAAAAAAAAAATAAATATTAGTTTGTCAGCATTGGTGATAAACAGAGACATATACATATTAGACCCATCTAAGATCTTATTTATACCAGTCCCAGTTCTAGTGTTGTTTCCCACCCGGCCTTTTATACCCCCTGGGTATCCCCCCCTTCCGCCCCCCCCCCCCCTACGCCTCTGATGTCACACGCAGGTACCTCTCCGTCCCCACCAGACCCCGCCACGCCACCCCATGAGAAGCTATGAAGAGATGGGAGGCACTGGCACCCCTACGTCATGACAAAACCCCTGAAGTTCATCCAGAAATTTAAGTCTGTACGTCTTCCCTTCTTTATTAACAATCAGCGAGGCCGGGAAGCCCCAGCTGTATTTCAGGTTTGCGGTTCTTAAAGCCGTCAGCAGTGGTTTCAACTTGCGTCTACGCGCCAATGTCCTGGCAGATAGATCAGAGAAGATCTGTAAAACTGCGGACCCATCTTTCAAGGGCGGTGCAGATCTCAGCTTTGACCAGATTTGAAATTTGTCGTCGTAAGCATGTAACTTCAAGATGACATCTCTAGGAATGCCCTCGTCCAACCCGGGGGGCTTCCTAACACGGTGCACTCTGTCTATTTTAAGGGTTGTCCCCTCTGGTCTGCCCAAGACTGGGTTAAATAATCGTTGCATTTTTTCCACCAGATCTTCCCCCTGAAGTTCGGGAATACCCCTAATCCTCAAGTTCTGTCTCCTATTCTGGTTCTCTTGATTTTCGATTTGATACTGTATATCTCTGTGTTTCAAGGTCAACTCTGTCATTTGTGCTTTCAGTTCCGCGATTTCCTGAGCTTGAATTACAGCTAGATCCTCCACTTTCTCAACCCTATTTAGAACTAGGTGTAAGTCTGTTCTAATATTAGCCGTTTCAGATTTTATGACATTTTCAAGCTTAGTGAACATTTCAGTTATTTCTATTTTTGTGAGATTGGGGGAGACTGGTCTCTGTTCCCCGATGAAGCTTGCTTCTTGGGTACCTTCCATAGCTCTAGCCGCTCTCTCATGTTCCAACTGCTCTGCCCTCTGCTTCTCAGCTTCTCGCTTTTTATCTTTCTCTTTTGGAGCCTGTTTTTTCTCCATCTCAGGGCTCCTGAGACTAGTGTCCTTTAAATATTTCTGTATAGAACTCGTATTTAAGTTTTCCTTGGGTGTTTTAGGCTCTGTTCCCCTCTGGGGGCGTCCCTTCATTTTTTTCCTAGTGCCGAGCACGTGTCTGTTAAACATGAGATATAGTACCTGCGGGGGGCCCGTCACGACAACGTATGGGTATGCCCTTTTGCCTGCCCGTACCATTCTGCCGATGTAAATCAGCGCGCGGCGGTCGGCACGTGGTTAAACATGAGAAAATCCAGATTCATGATACATCAATCAGTGTAAGTCCAAGTTTCACATAGTTACATAGTAGGTGAGGTTGAAAAAAGACACAAGTTCATCAAGTCCATGTGATTATATGTCAGTATTACATTGTATATCCCTGTATGTTGCGGTCGTTCAGGTGCTTATCTAATAGTTTCTTGAAACTATCAATGCTCCCCGCTGAGACCACCGCCTGTGGAAGAGAATTCCACATCCTTGCTGTTCTTACAGTAAAGAACCCTCTACATAGTTAGAGGTTAAACCTCTTTTCGTTTTCTAATTTTAATGAGTGGCCACGAGTCTTGTTAAACTCCCTATTGTGGGGTCACCAGTACGGTATTTATCAATTTAAATCATATCCCCTCCCAAGCGTCTCTTCTCCAGAGAGAATAAGTTCAGTGCTCGCAACCTTTCCTCATAACTAATATCCTCCAGACCCTTTATTAGCTTTATTGCCCTTCTTTGTACTCGCTCCATTTCCAGTACATCGTTCCTGAGGACTGGTGCCCAGAACTGGACAGCATAATCTAGGTGTGGCCAGACCAGAGTCTTGTAGAGCGGGAGAATTATCGTTTTATCTCTGGAATTAATCCCCTTTTTAATGCATGCCAATATTCAGTTTGCTTTGTTAGCAACAATATTTTGCTTTTGCTTTGTTCACAATGCTATAACAAAAAAAAATATACTATTTTAAACCAAGGCCTTCACATTTTTTGTCATAAGGCACATTTGACTCACATTTAAATAGCAAAGAAAAAAGAAAAAGCTGTGGAACCATTTAAAGACTTATTTTCATGGGCGCAGAATCCTGTACACTACAGTTTGAAGAGTAGTTTATCTTTTCGCCTGCCTGCATGCAGGCAGCCTATATGAATAAATGGATACACATCAGCTGTACAGGTTTACCAGCACAGCCCAGTTTCATAGGCATGCATGGAGGGATGCACAATCTGCACACAGATATATGCTAGTACAAAAAGATAAACCACTGCTCTTCATGCTGTACAGGGCTCTGCACCCTCGTGAACAATCCCTAACTGTGTCCATGGGATTGTGTTTCATCCTTGGATCTTTTAATGTACAAAATACTGTACCTTTTACAGTGTACATCAAGCTATTTACAGCCATTCATGAAAATGTGTTATATTAGGCTGCTTTCACACCTGAGCGGTGCGGGGCGGCGACGGTAAAGCAGCGCTATATTTAGCGCTGCTTACCATCGCTTTACCCGCGGTATGCGGCCGCTAGCGGGGTGGTTTTAACCCCCGCTAGCGGCCGCAAAAGGGTTAAAAACCTCCGCAAACCGCCGCTGCAGCGGCGGTTTGCGGGCGGTATCCCCGCGGTTTCCCATTGATTTCAATGGGAACGAGCGGTATAGGAGCGGTAAATACACCGCTCCTACACCGCTCCAAAGATGCAGCTAGCAGGACTTTTTTTTACCGTCCTGCTAGCGCACCGCTCCAGTGTGAAAGCCCGCCGGCTTTCACACTGGAGTGAATGGGGCCGGTTTTTTCAGGCGGTGTACAGGCGCTATTTTTAGCGCTGTACCGCCTGAAAACCGCCCCAGTGTGAAAGGGGCCTTACTGTCTGACTCATGCAATGAAAACTGACATAACAGAAACATGACTTAACATGGGAGACAATTCCCCAGACTGGAAAGATACCAACACCCAGAGAGGGTCATGACATGTTGTACGTATTTCCTAATTATTTAATAATTATTTTCAATTTAAGTCACACTATTCTATTTCAGGTAAAATTTAATGAGGGCATATTTATATACAGTGTCTCACAAAAGTGAGTACACCCCTCAAATTTGTGTAAATATTTTATTATACCTTTTCATGTGACAACACTGAAGAAAATATACTTTGCTACAATGTAAGGTAGTGAGTGTACGGCTTGTATAACAGTGTAAATTTGCTGTCCCCTCAAAATATCTCAACACACAGCTATTAATGTCTAAACTGCTGGCAACAAAAGTGAGTAAAAGTGAGTATACCTCTAAGTGAAAATTTCCAAATTGGGCCCAAAGTGTCAATATTTTGTATATCTACCATTATTTTCCCAACCCTTGCGATCCTCCACCTTCAATTTGAGGATGCCCCACAGATGCTCAATAGGGTTTAGGTCTAGAGACATGCTTGGCCAGTCCAGCACCTTTACCATCAGCTTCTTTAGCAAGGCAGTGGTCATCTTGGAGCTGTTTGGTGTCCTTATCATAATGGAATACTGCTCTGCGGCCCAGTCTCCAAAGAGAGGGGATCATGCTCTGCTTCAGTACGTCACAGTACATGTTGGCATTCATGGTTCCCTCAATGTACTGTGGCTCCCCAGTGCCGGCAGCACTTATGCAGCCCCAGACCATGACACTCCCACCACCATGCTTGACTGTAGGCAAGACACACTTGTCTTTGTACTCCTCACCTGGTTGCTGCCACACTTGCTTCACACTATCTGAACCAAATACGTTTATCTTGGTCTCATCAGACCACAGGACATGGTTCCAGTAATCCATGCAGGCTTTCTTGTGCATCATCTTTAGAAGAGGCTTCCTTCTCGGAGGACAGCCATGCAGACTAATTTGATGCAGTGTGCAGCGTATGGTCTGAGCACTGACATGCTGACCCCCCACCTCTTCAACCTCTGCAGCAATGCTGGCAGCACTCATACGTATATTTTCCAAAGACAACCTCTGGATATGCCGCTGAGTATGTGCACTTAACTTCTTTGGTCGACCATGGCGAGGCCTGTTCTGAGTGGAACCTGTTCTGTTAACCCACTGTATGGTCTTGGCCAGAGTTCTGCAGCTCTCTCAAAACGGACTTACAATTTGCACCGGACGTGTGAACCCAGCCTAAAGGCAAAATGTTGGATAGAGTAGGATAGGGTTATAACCAATGCAATTTTTTTTCATCTGTGTCCCATTGGGGAGATTTCCCCTAAAAAACTAGAAGTGAGATAATATCCCTCCAAAGTGAGGGAATCTTTTGGTGTCACCAGGGTTGCAAGAACTAGCGTCCCCATTGGAAGATTTCCCTCCTATTCTTGTTCCGGTGACAACTCAAAATGTTTTCGTTTTTTCACTTTCACTCGTGGTGATAACAGTGAACAGAGCAAATAGAGAGGGTGAATCTTCCAAATGGTAAACAGTCAGCAATTTTCTAATCTCAAAACCCATTCATAAAAAATGTTTTTGCCTTTTTGTTCTACTTGAAATACTAAAATAAACATTTTAAAATATTTTAGTAACTATAATTGCAGCATGAATGTATAACGGAAAATTGTTATCAAATATTTACCGTAATTTTCCTTTCCTGGCCCATCCTCACATCAGCACCTCCTCTGGAGCCCCACATGACCATCTTTTCCAAGCCGAATAAAAGACAGCCCCTCCCCCAACTAAGATGTTCAATAACCTAGCCTGTGACAGGCCACTAGGGAAGTAGTCCTGTGCTGACATGAGGATGGGCCAGGAAAATAAAATTATGTTAAATATTTAAAAACATTTCCATTTTCCTGTCCCACCTCACTTCAGCACACAATGGGATATACCAAAGCTAATATAGGGCGGGAGAGAACAAATGAAAAGAGACAGTCATAATCAAAAAAAAGCTGCTAAAGCCAGAAAGAATTGATCTCTCTTGTCCCAAACTTACTGGTCGCATATTTATATGTAAGGTTGAATGAAGGCCACACCAGGACCTTCAATCTAGCCCTTACCTATATCCCCTTACCTATATCTTCCAAGCAATCCTGGCATAACTGCCCCAAAGACTGCCACTCCTCTAGTCAAATAGGCTTGCAATTGTTTGAGAGCAAAAAAGTGTACTTCCTGCATGCCAATCTATTCACCCTGGTAACCCAACGGTGGAGGACTCTTGAGGGCCTGATGGCTACTAAATGAAAAGACTGTACACTTTCCTATTTTGACCAAGTACACTGTTAATAACTTGACCATGTGTAAGAAAACTGAAGTCTTGCTGTGCACTCAGTGACTCTTGTGTGAAAACTCTGAGGGACTACCTCCCAGTTGTTCTGGAAACTGGATACCACTTTAAAGTTGAACTTTGGAGATAGGGATACAACGTCTATCTCTGGTAAAAAAATAAAAGAAAAAAAGACACCAAAGGGCCCTTGCAGGAAAGTGTTGCAATCTTCAACATCCTTCTGTCTGAAGTAGTTGCTGTCAGGAGAACTAGTTTTACCGTGAGGTACTTCAATGTAAATTAAACCTATTGGAGCAAAGGGTGCTCTCAGATGCAAGCCTAAGTCCCACAGAGGGAACAAGGATTTCCCTCAAGGTCATATATAGATTGTCATCTGGAAGAAGCATCTGGTCACTGGCTTTTGCACCCATCTGCAGCCTGTGAAAAGATAAGGTAGTGATCTGTACTAGGGATGGGCCCGGTGTTCGATTCAAACCCATGTTCGAATCAAACATCGGGCGTTCGCCCGCTCGGCGAGCCCAGAACTATTTGGGCCGCTCGCATCAAATTCGCATCATTGCTGGCTGATGATTGGCCAAGCATGCACTGTGACCCACATGCTTGGCCAATCAAAGAGCCAGCGGCGAGGAGAGCAATAATTGGCCACAGGCAGGATGCCTGTGTCCAATCATAGCTCGGGGGGTTTAGTACATGCCCCACGGCGGCGGCCTCGCATATTGTGTTGTGTTGTCAGTGTCAGCGTTGTGCTATGTGCTGCTGACTGCTGACATTATGTGCTATGATTCTGGGGATTTGTGTGTGTGTGCTGTTAGTACAGCATTGCAGTATCATATCTGGGGGGGGTCTATAGTATGCCTGTAAAGGGGGTCTGGGGGTCCCCTTGTTAAAGGGGGCTTCCAGATTCCGATAAGTCCCCCCACCCGCAGACCCCCACAACCAATGGCCAGGGTTGTGGGGAAGAGGCCCCCCAAAGCATCCTCCCAATGTTGAGGGCATATGGCCTGGTACGGTTCAGGAGGGATGGGGGGGCCGCTCTCGTCCCCCCCTCTTTTCCTGTGGCCTGCCAGGTTGCGTGCTCGGATAAGGGTCTGGTATGGATTTTGAGGGGGGACCCCACGCCATTTTTTTTTGGCTGGGGTTCCCCTTAAAATCCATCCCAGACCTCAAGGGTCTGGTATGGATTTTGAGGGGGACCCCACGCCATTGTTTTTTTTTTTGGGGGTCTCAGACCCCCAAAGCATCCTCCCAATGTTGAGGGCATGTGGCCCCCTTAATATCCATAGCAGACCTTAAGGGCCTGGTTATTGAATTTGGGGGGACCCCCACGCTTTTTTTTTTTTTTTTTATCAATGACTTTTTTTTTTATGAATGGCTTTCAATGAATGACAGTCATTTTAAATAGCTTTTTTTCCTGCAAAAATTACACTTTTTGCAGGGACAGTTCTAAGCACAGGAAACATGCGCCCCTTCCCAGGCATACTATAGACACCCCCCAGGTACGAAATTTAAAGGAATATTACACTTTTATTGTTTCAATTTAAGCATTATTAAAATCACTGCTCCTGAAAAAACGTCCGTTTTTTAAAAATCGCTATAGCAACAGTGTGGAAAAGCTCTGTTATAGATATTGCCTTAATAAAAATGGAAACTTACGTGGATCATGTTGAATGAAAAGGTAGTGAGTGTCTTATGAGATAAGCAACCAATCTTTGATTAAATATGGTCCCCTTGGCTGGCTTATTTGCAGGTCCCAAGAGAACGAAGCCGATAATGACGGGAGGATCCCTGGACTGACTCACTTCTTCTTTCCTCTTTCTCTCTTTACCTTTTCTATTGTTCCTCTGATTCAAGCAGATCTAGATATCATGTTCTTACTGCTCTTTCCTTTCCTTCCCCCCTTTTTTTTCTTCTCACTCTCTTGCTACTCAAACTATTTTGATTATAGTTGGGGGATTGGAGCCCCCTATATTTAAGGAGCTATAGTCACTGGACTAAGGCCTTTTTATTATTTTTTGAAGGCCTACTCACAGTGATTACATAACCTCAGGATCTTTCTGCCATATTGGTAGACATGTACAATTTGTTTAGTTCCGAATTAGTTTTTTAATGAATTTGGACAAATTGATTAATTTGAAAATATCTGAATTTACTAATTTTTCTGGATATTCGGAAATTCTAAAATTTAGAAATTCTAAAATTCGAAATTCAGAAATTCAGAAATTCGAAATGCGAAAATGCAAAAATCTGAAAATTCAGAAATCCAAAAATAAGAATGAAAATACGAAAATTCAAAAATACGAAAATAATAAAACCCTAAAATTGGAAAATCTAAATTAATAACTAACTATAATAACTTAACTGTTACTAACTATTAAATTCTAGGTATTGGAATTTCCTGTCAAGTTTGGCTGTTAGTGAACGTAACGAATACGAATTTATCCGAAGTTACGAATTATCCGTAATAACGAATGCCGTATCTAGACGAATGGAACGCAACTAATTAATAATAATAAATAACAATAATAATAATAACTTATTATTATTTATTATTATTTTGTTCCGTTCCATTTGTTTAGATGCGGCATTCGTTATTTCGGATAATTCATAACTTCAGATAAATTTGTATTTCTTACGTTCACTAACAACCAAATTTGAAAGGAAATTCCAATACCTATAATTTAATAATTAATTATTATTAGTTAGTTAGGTATTATTTAGAATTTTTGGATTTTCGGATTTTCGTTCTTTAGAATTTTCTGATTTTCCTTCCTTATTTTCGGATTTTTGAATTTCCCAAACAAATTTTTCGGCAGCGCACATATCTACATATCTACTTATTGGTCCTTACTTTGACTTACAGGGCAATAGTCCTGACAGCTACCTCCCAGTGTTAACAATGTTTTTGTACTATACTCTGTTCATAACCCAAAGCTTATTTTCTTTGTTTATTTCTGTTGATGTCCATATGTTCATCTGTGGCCTTATTGAAGACCTAACAAGATCTTCTCCTGATGACTTTCTGCTCTCCTGCCCTCATTTTTTAACCAATTCTTGTTGTATGATTCAGAGCATGCGAGGATTGTTTGCTGCTCTGTACAGTACTCATTTACTTTTTGCCTTTTTTCAAAATACTAATAAAAACTATTGAAACGGAAGACCGCAGGGTGCACAGGAGCATTGTACTCACTAGATTTCTGGTAGAATCGACAGGTATCAGACAAAAAGGTAGATAACAAAGATGTTTCTCTAAAAGCCCTAAAAGTTTCCCAACTATTACATTTATTAATAATTAAACATTAAGGATTAATAATGGTTTAAAAGTAGCAGTAATTTTTTTTTTAAAAAGAGCTTAAAGACAAAATGCTATTTTTTACTAATACTGCCTACACACGGTCGGAATTTCCGATGGAAACAGTCCGATGGGAGCTTTTCATTGGATTTTCCAACCGTGTGTATGCCCATCGGTCTTTTTCTATCAGAATTTCCAACGAACTTTGGATTGAGAACCTGTTCTTAACTTTTCCAACGGAAAACCTTTCTATCGGATCCAATCCGAACGTGTGTATGCAATTCCGACACGCAAAATTCTGACGCATGCTCAGAAGCATTAAACGTCCCTTTTATAGTGCAGTTGAACGTGTTTTATGCCGTGGTGTTATTGACCGTCAGAATTTGGTGTGACCGTGTGTAGTCAAGACAGTTTAAGCGAAATTCCGTCGGAATTCCGACAGGAAAACCATCAGAGCTTTTTCCGACGAGAATTCCGACCGTGTGTATGCGGCATAAGAGTTTTTATTACTGGGAGAAGTGACAGCTTACAACTAAAATTTTGTTTCTTACATTTTATCTCTAATACCGCGTACACACGGTCGGACTTTCCGACGTAAAATGTGCGATCAGAGCTTGTTGTTGGAAATTCCGACCATGTGTAGGCTCCATCGCACAGTTTCCATCAGAAATTTCCGTTGCACAAAATTTGAGATCTGGTTCTCAAATTTTCCAACAACAAAATCCGTTCGCATAAATTCCAATTCCGTCGCACAAAGTGCCATGCATGTTCAGAATCAAGCAGAAGAGCCGAACTGGCTATTAAACTTCATTTTTCTCGGCTCGTCGTAAGTGTTGTACGTCACCTCGTTCTTGACGTTCGGAATTTCCGACAAGATTTGTGTGATTTAAAAAAAAAAATAATTAAAAGTCAGCAGCTACAAATGACTTTTAAAATAAGGACACTTACCTGTCCAGGGCACCCACAATGTCCTCACCCATAGCTGACCCATCCCTCGGCTCCGGGTGGAGGCGTCGGCATCTTCAGTAAGGGAATCTGGCTTCACAGCCTGTATCCTACTGCGCATGCGCGAGTCGCGTTGCATGTTCTGAATGGACCTGCCATCTTCTGGGACCTGTGTGTCTCCCAGAAGACAGCGGGGGGAGGGGCCAGCATGGCATAGTTCCCCGTGGATTCTGCGGTGATCTTTCGCTGGAAGTAGGAGCAAATACCTGGATTAGACAGGTATCTGCTCCCCCCTCCCCCTGAAAGGTGCCAAATGGGACACCGGAGGGGGAGAGGAACAGGATCAATGGAAGTTCCACTTCTGGGTGGAACTCTGCTTTAGTCACTTGTATGAGGGAGGCACTAGGATGCAAGTGGAAATGTTTTAATGTATCCCAGATTACTGTGTGATTATGTGAGTTGAAACTCAAGGGAAAGCCAATTCAGCTGGTAAAGAGTTCTTTGTGCACTACTAGGTTTCCAGAAAGCTGGTATAATTAAGCTACTGGTGATGTCATCTGGCTAAGAGACTAAGTGGTGGGAACCTTGATAATACAATACAATTGTTTTATGTAGAAATGTTTACAGTTACTTAAACCATGTAGTTAATGCATAAGTGGCTAGGATTTATTTTTATGTTTAGGGCTTTTATGTTGGAAACCCTCCATAAATGTGTTTAATGCTGTAAACACTGCCTAGGTTTATTTGATGATAGAAAAATAGTAAACTTTTTTGCAGCCACATTGAGCCCAGGTTCACACTGCTGCAGGATTGAAATTGTGCAAGTTCAGCTGAACTCGCACAATTTCGTTCCCGCATGTCAGTCCGACGATTTCAGAGACATCTGTGCGGTTTCCTGCAGAGATGTCTATTGAAATCCCAACTGAAATCACAGAAAGTAGCAAAGTCGGACGGTTCTTTTCCTGGCAATAGCCACCGATTTGGCAGGCGATCACCTGCCAAATCGTATCATTGTGAACCAGGGCTGAAACCCAAACTACGGTGAGGACTCTTGCTACTTGTTGCTAAATGTTTTGTAGCCCAAAAGAAAGCAAAAACAAAGCTGGTGCCTGACTTCTATCCCAAGCCTGCTAAAAAAGAAAGATAACAGCTCCGCTTATTTTACTCCTCGCAGTATCTTGTGGAGGAGAGGAATGGCCAATCCTCTCCTCCACAAGATACTGCAAGGAGTAAAATCAGCGGAGCTGTGCCAATTTAGGCGATAGAAGGTCCAATTCTCTGGCTGCTGTACTGGGATACCTTGATCACATACAGTGAATGGCTTCTACCATTTAAATGCTCACCGGTGCTTCCCCCTTTTTGGGTGTCATACTGTTTGGATCATATCCAGCAGTCCTGTACAAGTTGAAGGGCAGATATTTGGCTTTCTCCTCTGTGATATAGGGAATGCCTTTGCTAAATGCTATACAAATATGTATTTAGAACAAGTGGTATAATTCCCTGATGAAGATTCTGCTTATGCATCAATTAATCGAAACGCATTGGATATCCCTCTACTTATCCCCATCCGTTTTCTATCAGTGGAAGTCCAGCAAGTAGTTAGGGAAATACCACTTCCAACCTAATCTAATACATCATGCAATGCTTTTAAATTTTTGTACAAATCATGCAACATGTTGAATCTTTCTATACAATTCTTTATCTATTTATATGTTAAAATAAAACTTCTTTATATATATAGAATAATCCTTTCAAATCATTATTTCAAATTGCCTTAAAAATCCCAAACCAGAGTCTTTGAACTATTTATATTACTATATGCATGATGGCAATTACACCGCTGAAATAAAAAGAAGACAATGAAATACATTTGTAGATGAATTACTAAAGTTCATTCCCAAACATATTATTATGATGTAAAATGAATCAAACCGGCATATGGATTTTTTTTGGTTGTCCGTCTCCAAAGAATGGAGTCTTTCCAGTAAATTCTTATGATGTTCTGGAAGCAATATAGCTAATGCCTAAATAAGTACATTCAAATAAAAATAGTTCTTCATTGACCTGATTTAAACAATGCTCAGCTTAACCTTTTCATACAACATTTTTTTATTTGAGGTTGTTTCCAACAAACAAAATATCATAGTTTGTATCAATTCTGTATCTTTGAGAAGTATGCATGCTAAGACAAATAAACCACTAAACAAAATGTAAGTCTTTAGTCAGTATTACTTCCACAGTCTACCTCTAAATTCAAATATTCTCCTGTAACCATTTTATGTTTTATTTTCTTTTTTACCTCTTTTCTTCAGAAAGACATTTCCAAATTGTCCCAAATATCCCCATTCTTAAAGAGGAGCTCTACCCTAAAGTGGAACTTCCACTCATTGGATTCCTCCCCCCTTCCTCATTGGATTCCTCCCCCCTTCCGGTGTCACAATTGGCACCTTTCGGGGGGGAGGGGGGACAGGATACCTGTCTTTGACAAGTATCTTTTCCCACTTCTGGAAGTCCGCTGCGGCGCGATGTGGCCGTGATGTCACCGTGGGGCTCCCTCCTCCTCCTCCTCCCTCAGCCGCCGGGCTAATAGGAGAGAGGAGCGGGGCCTTGCGCATGTGCAGTAGGGTTCCCGGCGTGAAGCCGAAAGGCTACACTGCCGGGTTACCTTACCCGCAATGGCGGTGGCAGCACCCGACAGCTGATGGAGACATCAGCTGCGGTGCCGACATTGAGGGACTGCAGGACAGGTAAGTGTCCATTTATTAAAAGCCAGCAGCTTCAGTATTAATTTTTTTTTTCCCGGAACACCCCTTTAAGCTGGGTATACAATGTCTTGAAAAAGTATTCATACCCCTTGATCTGGCCTTTATGGAAGAGTGGCAAGAAAAAAGCCATTAGAAGTCTTGTTTGCAGTTTGTGAGAAGCCGTGTGGGGAACACAGCAAACACGTGGAAGAAGGTGCTCTAGTCAGATGAGACCAAAATTTAACTTTTTGGCCTAAAAGCAAAACACTATGTGTGGTAGAAAACCAACAATGCACATCACCCTGAACACGGTGGTGGCAGCATCATGTTGTTGGGATACTTTTATTCAGCGGGGATAGGGAAGCTGGTCAGTTGATGGGAAGATGTATGGGGCCGAATAGAGGGCAATCTTAGAAGAAAACCTGTTAGAGTCTGCAAAAGACTTGAGACTGGGACGGAGGTTTCCCTTACAGCATGACAATGACCCTAAACATACAGCCAGAGCTACAATGGAATGGTTTAGGTCAAAGCATATTCATGCATTAGAATGGCCCAGACAAAGTCCAGACCTAAATCCAATTGAGAATCTGTGGCAAGACGTGAAAATTGCTTTTCACAGATGCTCTCCATCCAATCTGACAGAGCTTGAGCTATTTTGCAAAGAAGAATGGGAAAACATTTCACTCTCTAGATGTGCAAAGCTGATAGAGACATCCCAAAAAGACTTGCAGCTGTAATTGCAGCGAAAGGTGGTTCTACAAAGTATTGACTCAGGGGGGCTGGATACAAATGCATGCCACACTTTTCACATATTTATTTGTAAAAACATTTTCAAAACCATTTATCATTTTCCTTCCATTTCACAAATATGTGCCACTTTGTGTTTGTCTATCGCATACAATACATTTATGTTTTTGGTTGTAACATGACAAAATGTGGAAAATTTCAAGGGGTATGCCAAGTTTGGCTGTTTTGAATACTGTCATTTGTCTTTAAGGCTATAGTAAACTGGAAGTGATGTCATGACATCGCTGCTGGGTTACTAAATCCGAGACCCAATCAAAGCTAATTCCGGCTTTGTTCGGGTCTCTGGCCAGCCGGTGGACATGGCCACTGGTAGCTCGGGACTCCCTGTGGGATGGGAGAGCCCAAGCAAGCCACGAAAGGCGGCAGGAGGGGGGGGGGGGGATGTTGGCTCTAAAAAAAATGCACGCTACACTTTTTAGATACTTATTTGTAAAAAAAATTGAAAACCGTTTATCATTTGTCTTCCATTTCACAATTATGTGATACTTTGTGTTGGTCTATCACATAAAATCCCAATAAAATACATTTACATTTTTGGTTGTAACATGAAAAAAATGTGGAACATTTCAAGGGGTATGAATACTTTTCCAATGCACTGAACTTTACCAGTTTTTTTTTTCAACCAGCGGGTTGAGTGAAAAAACTAACACTAACAGCACAACAACACAAGTGATGTTAATGCAAGTAACTTCTGACATGGAGGAATTCATCCCCCACCCCCATCCCATGTCCGAATACATAGATCAACACTTGCATCCATTGGCTATGAGCACTGATTGAATGCCGGTTTTCCAGCATGACCATTCAACAGAAGTGGGTCGACAATTCAACAGGAATACGTAGAGTTACTGTAATTATATGGGGAAACCAAATATGGTCATATGTGGTACTGAATAGGGGTTTCTACAGTTTTTTACCCACTGAATAGATACATACAGCTTTTTTGGTAAGTTGTTGGTTAACCTATTAACTTTTTTTTTACAGCATGGTGAAAAGAAAAATATATTTATTTGGAGGATGTTGTGATAAAAGTGCAGAACAATGTCTCCCAGGAATGTATACATTTGACCTAGGTAAGAAATAACAAAACAAAAACAGTATTTACAAGACACACAACCTTTAAAATAATATGCATCTCACATTGACTATGTGCTAGGTGGCCAGCAGGTCTGTTGGGGGGGGGGGGGGGGTCAAAATCTAGTGCAGCTCTGCATAGAAACCAATAAGCTTATATGACTTTTGCCAATGTTTACTTAATCAAGCGGAAGTTAGAAGCTTTTTGGATTCCTTGCAGAGGTACACCAGATTTTGAACGCTCCGGTATTAGTAAATCAACCCCACTGTCTACAGTTACAAAAAAGGCTGCAAGAATTTTCCCTAGTCTTGTCCATGGTTCTCCATATTCATGATTACTTGTACCATTGTGGGCTTTTTTTGTAAAAGAGGAGTGAAAAACTCAGTTGTTGCACATGGTGAGAAATATGATTATGGGTTTCATTTTCCAGAGAATAAAACATTACATCTAATTGATGACTGTGGGTAAGAACTCTAAAGAAATACCTTTTTTTTTTTACACAGTTTTAGTAAAAATAGCATAAATAGAAGTCTTTTTTATCAGCATGAGAACATAGTTACATAGTTAGACACTTTGGAAAAAGACACTAGTCCATCTAGTTCAACCAATAAAAAAAAAAACACAAATAGAAAACCTCCATATACACTATCCTATACCCATAGTTGATCCAAAGGAGGGCAAAAGAACAACAATAAAGCATGATCCAATTCACTCCAGTGGGGCAATAACTTGTTCCCCAGGAGGCAATGGTATATTCCCTGGATCAACTACTACCTGTGTTATTACCGTTAAAAAGTGTGGAATGTGCATATATAGTTTGAGACACTGGAGAATAGGGTTCCTTCTCCCCAGGAGGGTTCCAGAGGAGCAGGGGCTGCTGCCGCGAGGCGGCCCATGGACTGAACATCTGCTCCAGGAGGCATAGGAAGGGCCAGGAATAAAGGTTCAAATGGACCTGCTCAGAACTGACTTCAGAACCACACCACAAGAGATTAGGTACTGAGAAGCACCATCTCACTCACAGGTTTCGGTCCAAAGGAAGCTGAAAGGAGGCAGCTGTCCTGGGAACATGTGAGTAGTGACCTTAAGTTTATGCCGGAGGCTGTGTGCTGGATGCTGCACTGGGTACCAATATTGCGCATTGGTGCATGGTAATCAGAGACCCAAATATTTGCCCCATTGTGTTCAGCTGTAGGGCCTTGGACTGTTCACTATTACCTACTACTGTTACTAGAAAGACTGTCTTTTGTTCTTCAACCGCTGTGCAACATTTTGGAGTATCCCATGCCCTAATCCCCATCCTGTTCTCAAGTTTTCCAGCAGTAAACCACCTCTAGACTGTTTATTGGAGCCGGAGTGAATGGACCGTTGCTTGGGTGACTGGCGGCCTGTGCACTGTTTAGGAAAGAACAGTAAAAATCAGCAGCCCCTGCGGGGGTAGCATTACATGATGAATACTATGTTATAGTTTAATAAAAAAAACATTGTGATATAGCATGAAATTGTATCCATTGTGCATTTTTCATACACTTAGCTCAAGAAAGCTTATTATTCAGTTATGCTCTATTAATTACAAATTTATTTCAGTTACCCTAACGTGGGAGAAACTTAAAACAAATGGAGCTGCTCCCCAAACCCTGAGCCACAGTGTTGCAACTGTTGGGGAGAATGTTTTTGTTTATGGCGGCATTCATCATGGAAGAGCTGTAGATGACTTACATATGTTCAATACAGGTATGTAAAGAAAGATTTTTCATCATACCAGTAAGTAGGGATGAGCCGAACACCCCCCTGTTCGGTTCGCACCAGAACCTGCAAACAGACCTAAAGCTCGTGTGAACTTTAGAACCCTATTAAAGTCTATGGGACTCGAATGTTCAAAATCAAAAGTGCTAATTTTAAAGGCTAATATGCATGTTATTGTCATAAAAAGTGTTTGGGGACCTGGGTCCTGCCCCAGGGGACATGTATCAATGCAAAAAAAAGTTTTAAAAATGGCAGTTTTTTCAGGAGCAGTGATTTTAATAATGCTTAAAGTGAAACAATAAAAGTGTAATATTCCTTTAAATTTCGTGCCTGGGGGTGCGTATAGTATGCCTGTAAAGGGGCGCATGTTTCCCGTGCTTAGAACTGTCCCTGCACAAAGTGTCATTTTTGCAGTTACTAAACAGGTGGGACAAATGGCTCCCAAATATGTATGCTACCTAACCAGGATAGAGTAATGATCATGCAGATCTCTATTTTATAAATTTTTTCACATTTTAAAAATGTTTTAATTGGATATTTCCATACAGTAAAAACATATTTTGCTAGAGATACCCCTTTATGTTTCCCACTTTTACAAATCCATATTGAAACCTTACAATGGATCGAGGTCTTTAAGATTTACTTGGTTATAGAGTTATACTTAAGCATCAACTGAATCTTATATCAAAGGTTCAGTCTTTCATATCTAAATAAGTAGCCGTGGATCCTCCATCCCTTTACTACAGTGGGGAAAATAGTTATTTGATCCCCTGCAGATTTTCTACATTTGCCCACTTACAAAGAAATTAAGGGTCTATCATTTTTATTATAGGTGTATTTTAAATGATAGAGACAGAATATCAGCCAAAAATCCTGAAAAAACACATACAACAAATGCTATAAATTACCTTACAGTTCCGTGAGTAAAATAAGTATTTGGTCCCCAAGCAAAACATGACTTAGTACTTGGTGGAGAAACCCTTGTTTGCAAGCACAGAGGTAAGACGTTTCTTGTAGTTAGTGACCAGTTTTGCACACATCTTTGGATCACTGTTCTTTACAGATCTTCCTTAAGGTTTCTTGTCTGTCTCTTGGCAACTCCAAGCTTCAGCTCCCTCCATATATTTTCTATACTGGCTAAGCCACTCCATGATCTTAATGTGCTTCTTCTTGAGCCACTTGAGTTGCCTTGGCGGTATGTTTTGGGTCTCTGGGGTTGATTTACTAAAGGCAAATCCACTCTGCACTAGAAGTGTACTGCAAGTGCACTTGAAAGTGCTCTTGGAAGTGCAGTCACTGTAGATCTGAGGGGAAGATCTGAAATGAAGGGAAGCTCTGCTGATTTTATCATCCAATCATGTACAAGAAAAAATGCTCTTTTTTATTTTCCTTACATGTTGCCCTCGGATCTACAGTAACTGCACTTCCAAGTGCACTTGCAGTGCACTTGAAGTGCAAAGTGGATTTGCCTTTAGTAAATAAACCTCATTATCATGCTGGAAGACCCATTTTCAGTGTTCTGGCTAAGGGAAGAAGGTTCTCATCCAAGATTTTACAAACATGGCCCCGTCCATTGGCCCCTCAATGCAGCAAAGTCAGCCTGTACTTTTAGCAGAGAAACAGCCCCAAAGCATCATGTTTCCACCTCCATGCTTGACTGTAGGGATAGTGTTCTTAAGATCATAGTCAGCATTTTTCTTCCTCCAAACATGGCGAGTCGAGTTAATGACGAAGAGCTCAATTTGGTCTCATCTGACCACAGCACTTTCTCCTATTCCTGCTCTGAATCGTTTAGATGTTCATTGGCATGACTGTACACGTGTCTTCTTGAGGAGGGGGACTCGCCATGTTTGGAGGAAGAAAAATGCTGACAATGCCAAGGCAAAAATGGAGTGTCAAGAAAAAGCTCATTAAGTTAATGCAGTTTCCTAGTCAGTCTCCAGACCTTAATCCTACAGAAAATTTATGGAGGGAGCTGAAACTTCGAGTTGCCTAGTGACAGCCAAGAAACCTTAAGGGTTTAAAGAAGATGTAAAAAAGAGTGGATCAAAATCCCTCCTGAGATGTGTGCAAACCTGGTCACCAACTACAAGAAATGTATTGCCTTTGTGCTTGCCAAAAAATGGTTTCTCCACCAAGTACTAAGTCAAGTTTTGCTTGGGGATCAAATACTTATGTAGCACTGACCCCCAAAGGAGCGGCTGAATTTTTCTGGGCTCACCGTTACCTCACCTCCTCGTAACTCGTTGTCCTTGTCTAGGGGTTCCCAGGGTTGATGACCCAGTAACTGTAAAGACCAACACCTGAATTCCTTTTTAGGATTTTAGATTGCATAAAACAGATGAACAAACTCAGTTTCTAAGTTGGGAATAGAGGGTATAAGGATAAAGTTTAGCTCAGGTGCTTGGAACTGCTGACTTCAATAAAAGTCTCTGTACATAATCCAGGGAATAGCCACTCGCAACTGGATTCTTTAAATGCTGGATAAATCCTTGAGCTTGGATCTAGCAGCCAACAAGTAATTCTAGCTTTGCAAAGTCTCTCACACAGACTTGGTTGAAAAACGTAGTTGTAACCGGAAGGTCAAAGTAGGAACTTTTCTTACTGTACCAGAATCTTTCAGCCGCTCCGGCGATACCGTAAGTAATTATGGATTCAATCAATGTCCATGGCAGCTCAGCTTCCAGGCTCTTATCGAGCAGCCAGCCTTGTGCGTGGCTCTCTTACTGAAGAGTCCTCCCTTGGTTGCATGTAGAGTTGCTGGGCCTCTCCAAACCCGAGACGGCACCAGAACACTTTAGAATCCTCCTTCCAGTTACTGCGCCTCAAACTAGCCAGTTCCGAGGCTAGGAAACTGATGGCCCCACACCCCAGGCCATGAGGGCCTCTGGGGGCTGGTCAGGAGGACCAGGATCACAGAGTCAGTAGCAACCTCTGGACCGGAACCCCGAACCACATGGCTTCATATCAGGGACCTGGTCCGCCGCGCGCCCCAGTGCGCAGACGCATAGGTCCGGCGCTGCGGCGCACAGTAGGAGTCAGAGGAACGATGTGGCGGCGCACGAACGTACGCGGCCCAGCTGAACGGCGCGCGCGCATGCGTGCTAGTGCACGTCCCATGTGACCTCCACCCGGCCTATAAAAGAGAGGCCCTTGGACCCAGACAGACGCTGGTTCGTCTCTCAGCTGTTCCCTTGTCCCTTGTACCTGTGCCTGCTGTATCTACTTGCCTACCCGTTGCCGACCCGGATTGTCTTGACCTTGTTACCTTCTCCAACCTTGACCTTTGGCTTGTTTACCCGGATCACCACCTCTCTCCTGTGTTTGACCCTCGGCCTGTATACCGGACTTCCACCGCCTGCTTAAGCAGTACTTGACCCTCAGCCTGCCTTGACCTCTTGCTTGTGTTTGACCATTCTATCTGGGCTTGTCCTCCTGTGTTAACCTTCTGCTTGTGCCTGATTAATCTTGTGTTTGATCCTCAGCCTGCTGCCTGTTTACCCATCAGTGTTGGAGCCTCCGCCAGTCTGCCTGTATACCCAACTACACCTGGATCCACGCCTAGCCACCACCCAACAGGTGGCTTGTGCCTCTTGGTGCCAACCGTCCCCTGTACCATCTTCAGGGGTGGTAGGCGCTGAGTCGCAAGGGCAACCGCTCTCGGCATCTTGGCCTCGGTGAGTACTTAGTTCCTGATAGTACGAACCAGCCATGACAGAGGCCAACAGAGCGGGATCTCCTCTGGAGATGCTATGCCAACAGGTATCTGCCCTCATGGAAGCTGTACAAAAGCTACAAGAAGGCTATGTACAGGTGGACAACCGTCTTCAACAGTTGGCAACAGCCTCTCTTCCGACAAGCCCAGCTCCTGGATCAGCCAGTGGAAGTTCTGCACCGCAGGCCCAAGCGCCACCCGCCATGATGATGGCTGTACCCGAACCCAAGGTCCCAGTACCTGAGCGATTTTCAGGCGATCGCAGGAAGTTCAGGTCTTTCAAGAACGCCTGCACCTTGTACCTTGCCTTACAGCCCCGAACTTTCTCTTCAGAAATTGTAAAAGTGGGATTTGTCATGTCATTGCTATCAGAGGAACCCCAGACCTGGGCCCACGGTCTCATGGAGCAGAGGAACCCCCTGTTAAACACTGTGGACTCTTTCTTTGAAGCAATGGGCCAACTTTATGATGACCCTCAGCGTTCTGCTACTGCCGAAGCCACACTACATACTCTTTCCCAGGGCAAAAGGCTAGTAGAAGACTACACGGCAGAGTTTCGCAAATGGTCAGCCGACACTACCTGGAACGAGGCAGCCCTTCGTTATCAATATCGATTGGGGCTGAACGAAGTCCTGAAGGATGAGTTAGCTCGGGTGGAGACCCCCACAACCCTGGAGGAGTTAATCCAACTGGCCACCAAGTTGGACCGGCGCATGCGGGAACGGCGTTCCGAGCGCCTACAGAATCCCCGACCAGTGTGGGTACCCCCTAGGGCACCGCCTACATACCCTGCCTCCTCCTTTTCTCCAGGTACGCCGGCTCCGGAGGGGGAGCCCATGCAACTTGGCCTAGTTCGCCCCCGGCTTTCTCAGGAAGAAAGGCAACGCAGACGCAGGTCTAACCTGTGCCTCTACTGCGGGGGTTCTGGGCACTACCTACTGAACTGCCCCATCCGGCCCAGTAAGTTGCCCTCTCAAACCACTGTCAACTGTCAAACCATTAACCTTGTCCAGGCTTACGTGACTCTTTCTGTCTCCCTACAGCTGGCGGGAAAGGAGATTCGGCTCCCGGCCGTAATTGATTCAGGCGCCTGCAGTTGTTTTCTGGACATTTCCATCGCCAACGAATGGCACATCCCCTGTCTAAATAAAGAAAGACCTTTACTGGTCCACTTGGCTGACGGGTCCCTTCCACACTCAGGACCAGTAGTCCAGGAGACCCCACCTATCCTCACCACTACAGACTCCGGCCACCAGGAACTGCTACGTTTTGATTTGATTTCTTCCCCGATGTTTCCCATCATCCTGGGACTCCCGTGGTTACAGGCCCATGATCCTCAGATCCATTGGGACCGGAAGGAGGTCTCCTTCTCTTCTCCCTACTGTCATCGACACTGCATCTCCCCGGCTCCGAGCTGTCACCTGGCAGTCATCTCAGCACCAGAAAACCTCCAGCACATTCCACCTGCCTATCAAGACTTCAGGGATGTGTTTGACAAGAAGAAGGCCGACCATCTACCACCTCACCGGGCTTATGACTGCCCCATTGAGCTTTTGTCTGGCTCTGAGATTCCTTTCGGGCGTATATTCCCGTTATCTGAAACTGAGTTGAAAACATTGAAAGCCTACATTGACGAAAACCTTGAAAAGGGCTTCATTCGGCCCTCTACCTCCCCGGCTGGGGCTGGCATCTTTTTTGTAGGGAAAAAAGATGGGTCACTCCGACCTTGCATTGACTATAGGGAGCTTAATAAAATCACGGTGAAGAACCGGTACCCGCTACCTCTAATTCCCGAGCTCCTCCAACGTTTCCGATCGGCCAAAGTTTTTTCCAAGCTTGATTTAAGGGGCGCTTATAATCTTGTCAGGATCCGCGCAGGTGATGAATGGAAGACAGCCTTCAGGTCCAGGTTTGGCCACTATGAGTATTTGGTGATGCCCTTTGGCCTGTGTAATGCTCCAGCTACCTTCCAACATCTGGTGAATGACATCTTTAGGGAGCACCTGGACGACTTCTTGGTTGTATACCTGGACGATATCCTTATTTTTTCAGCCACCTTGGAAATGCATCGGAGCCACGTTAGGAGAGTACTTGCCATCCTTAGAGCCCACCAATTATATCTTAAGGCCGAAAAATGTGAATTTGAGAAAACTTCTGTACAGTTCTTGGGGTTCATCATCTCTACCGAAGGCACTACAATGGATCCCCAAAAGGTCAAGGCGGTGATAGAATGGTCAGCTCCCAAGGACAAAAAGGCCGTCCAACGTTTCATCGGGTTTGCTAATTTTTATCGGAGGTTCATCATCGGGTTCTCCTCTATCGTTGCTCCCATCACCCGCCTAACCCAACAACATGGCCGTTTCCAATGGTCCCAGGAAGCCCAGGATGCTTTCACCAAACTAAAGACCCTCTTCACCTCTGCTCCCATTCTACGACACCCGGATCCTCTACTTCCCTTTGTACTGGAGGTTGACGCCTCGGAATCTGCCACAGGTGCCATCCTGTCACAACGCCACGGGCCAAAAGCCCTCCTTCACCCAGTGGCCTTTGCCTCCCGGAAATTGAGCCCATCCGAAAGAAATTATGATGTTGGGGATCGTGAGCTATTAGCCATTAAGGCCGCCTTGGAAGAATGGAGGTACCTTCTGGAGGGGGCAACTCATCCAATTACTATCTTTACGGATCATAGAAATCTCGAATATTTACGTACCGCCAAACGGTTGAGGCCTCGGCAAGCTCGCTGGGCACTTTTTTTTTCTAGATTTACCTTTCATATTTCCTATCGGCCAGGGTCAAAGAAGGGCAAAGCAGATGCCCTCTCCCGAATCTCTCCGGAATCTTCTCAAATGTCGGAACCAAGTACCATTTTGGCTCCCCAAAATTTTCTGCTTCTTACTCCGGCAGATCTGTCTACCTCTCTCCTCACTGCCTCAGCTCATTGCCAGGACCCCATTGTGCCTACTCTGGAGAAACGTGAAGACCTATTCTGGTCTCGGAATAAAATTTTTGTACCCCTAGAAGTAAGACCTTTGGTCTTGAAGACTCTCCATGACCACAAACTGGCAGGTCACTTCGGGAACCGGAAGACGGCCGAACTCATCTCTCGTACCTTTTGGTGGCCAGGCTGGAGGCAGGACTGCCGTACTTACATCTCTTCCTGTGTCCCGTGCCAACGAAACAAGGGTCAAAAAACCAAACCCTGGGGGTTATTGAGGCCATTACCCATCCCGGAACGTCCATGGGCAGACATCTCAATGGATTTTATTGTGGAACTACCCCCCTCAGAAGGATTTTCTACCATTCTGGTAGTGGTTGATCGACTGTCCAAAATGGCCCATTTCTTGCCTATGGTTGGTACTCCCTCTGCTCTCGAGACTGCCAACATCTTTACCAAAGAGGTCGTCAGGCTCCATGGGGTCCCCAGGAGCATTGTCTCTGACAGAGGTTCCCAATTCACCTCGAAGTTTTGGAAGGCACTCTGCAAAACCTTAGGAATCAAAATCTGTCTTTCTTCAGCCTATCACCCGCAAAGTAATGGCCAAACAGAGCGTACCAACCAGACGCTCGAGCAGTATTTGCGATGCTTCTGCTCCTCTGCTCAAGATGATTGGTCCTCCTTGCTGGCGTACGCGGAGTTCGCATACAATAATTCTTCCCACTCAGCTACCAACCAAACTCCTTTCTGGGCAAACTGTGGCTTCCACCCATCATTTCTGCCAAACTCAATTCCTGAATCACCGGTTCCTGCGGTACAAGAGCGTCTAGAGGCCATTCAAAACAACTTTCGAAAGCTCCAGGAGACCATGCAACAGGCTCAAGAAGGGTACGAAAGATACCACAACAGAGGCAGGAGGGAGAACCCCCATTTCAAAATCGGGGAAAAAGTGTGGTTGTCAACGGCTCATCTCAAGCTCTCTTGCCCCTCACGGAAACTGGGCCCCAAATTCATTGGGCCATTTGAGGTCAAAAAGGCAGTGAATCCCGTGGCCTTTGAGCTTTCGCTACCAAAAACTTACAAGATACATCCTGTTTTCCATGCATCGTTACTGAGACCTTTGGTTCCAAGTCCCTTCCCAGACAGGGAGGAACCTCCGCCACCACCTGTCACAATCGATGGCATGGAAGAATTCGAGGTGGAATCACTTCTAGGATGCAGGAAGGTGGGTCGTCAGCTACAGTATCTGGTGAAATGGAAGGGGTACCCATTGGAGGATAATTCCTGGGAGCCATCGGGAAATTTCCATGCACCAAGGTTAATTAAGATTTTCCAGCAGGAGCATCCTGAACTGATGGACAGCCTGGGCGTCCGGAGTCCGCCCCTTGGGGGGGGGCACTATCAGGGACCTGGTCCGCCGCGCGCCCCAGTGCGCAGACGCATAGGTCCGGCGCTGCGGCGCACAGTAGGAGTCAGAGGAACGATGTGGCGGCGCACGAACGTACGCGGCCCAGCTGAACGGCGCGCGCGCATGCGCGCTAGTGCACGTCCCATGTGACCTCCACCCGGCCTATAAAAGAGAGGCCCTTGGACCCAGACAGACGCTGGTTCGTCTCTCAGCTGTTCCCTTGTCCCTTGTACCTGTGCCTGCTGTATCTACTTGCCTACCCGTTGCCGACCCGGATTGTCTTGACCTTGTTACCTTCTCCAACCTTGACCTTTGGCTTGTTTACCCGGATCACCACCTCTCTCCTGTGTTTGACCCTCGGCCTGTATACCGGACTTCCACCGCCTGCTTAAGCAGTACTTGACCCTCAGCCTGCCTTGACCTCTTGCTTGTGTTTGACCATTCTATCTGGGCTTGTCCTCCTGTGTTAACCTTCTGCTTGTGCCTGATTAATCTTGTGTTTGATCCTCAGCCTGCTGCCTGTTTACCCATCAGTGTTGGAGCCTCCGCCAGTCTGCCTGTATACCCAACTACACCTGGATCCACGCCTAGCCACCACCCAACAGGTGGCTTGTGCCTCTTGGTGCCAACCGTCCCCTGTACCATCTTCAGGGGTGGTAGGCGCTGAGTCGCAAGGGCAACCGCTCTCGGCATCTTGGCCTCGGTGAGTACTTAGTTCCTGATACTTCAGCACCTTAAGTACCCTCTCCCGAAATACAAAACGCGCCCACTGATTGGCTCCGAGAAGAGATTGGTACCCAATGCGTCCAACCAGACTGCGTTCTAGGGCCTCTCACAGGTGCACACCCCACCTATGACCAGGCAGAACCTCAATACAGCCCAGCCAAACGGATGTCAAAGCATAATTTAGAACAATTAACCCCAAAACTCAACTACAGTTTTGGGCAAAAACTAAATTTAAATCCATAGCGCGTAATCATCAGGAGTACCGGCGCTACACTTATTTTACTCACTGAACTGCAACTCAATTTATAACATTTGTATCATATGTTTTTTGGGGGTTTTTGGTTGATATTCTGTCGCTATCATTTAACATTTATAGACCCTTCATTTCTTTGTAGGTGGGCAAACTTACAAAATCTGCAGGGGATCAAATAATTATTTTCCACACTGTATATCCTACCTTTAAAAAGATAAGATATGTCTGAGGCCACAACCTATAATTCTATATACCACATAACAGAGACTTTATCCCTACCCTCAGTAATAACTACACCTAACACATTTCAATACTAATAATTAAAAACCTGCATTCGAGATACTCATATATTAGGGTAATCTCTACACTAACCTCCATTATTATTATCCATATCCTAACTAATACCAAATTACCAAAGTAATACCAAATTACATTTACACATACACAAGAAAAGACTAATCAACAAACCTAAAGAAGGGGAAAAAAGGGGGGGGGGGAGAGGAGGGTTCAGGTCAGATTTTACTATAAATATTGTGAAAATACTGCCAAAATTCTTCCCATTGCTGCCATAGTTTTGGTCATGCTTATATTGATGCAATTCGTTGCCAAAATATGCTACTACTTGCTACTTGTGTAATTTACACCATAGGGACCAATTTTTGTCGACCTATTTAGCAGCTGATCACTATTCCAAGGCCCCATTCACACCACTGCAGTGTGTGAGCACACAGGCATTAACGCACATTGTTAATTTTAATGTGTGTGGCGTTCATTTCAATGGGCTGCCTAGTATGCCAAATGCATTAAAAAGGTACACGTTACTACAGTGTGATGAAAATGGCCCATTAGCAATTTATTTGTGGAGATTTTGTAGTATGTATACCGAGCTGGCCATCAGACAGTGCCTTCACATTGTTTCTAACAGTAGCTAATTCCTTGGTTGTATAGTTTTATGAAAAAAATTGTGCCATAAACAACACCTTTATTGAGAAAATCAAAGGTTTGCCAAAAACATATTTAGCAACATCAAAATAATTAAATCAATACTTCCAGGTAATGTGTATTGTATTTTGAGTGTATTTGAGTATAATGTACTAATTAGGAATGAGTGCCGTTTAATATGTCTTTCTTTAGTATCTGAAACATGGGTACCAGTCAAAACATCTGGCTCACTTCCTGAGGCAAGGTAATAATTATTACAATTATTATTATTATTATGCAGGATATATATAGCGTAAATGTCATGTCAATGTAATACTTACACCATTTACTGTCATCTGTGTTTTAATGTCACTGTCCGTTTAATAATGTTTGTATAAAAATCAGTAACTTTGTTGCTCAGGTTGGGACATGCATTTGCCACTGTTGGACACCAGATATATATGTTTGGCGGGAGTTCTATGGATGGCATTTTCTATAGTGATGTGCATATGCTGGACACAGGTAAATTGCTTTTTTAGTCAAAATGTTTTTTAAGTCAAAATGATTCAAGTGTAATAGCAAGGAAATACACTGTAAATCCTCACTATCGTAAGCCTATCATTAAAGGTTTAGTCTCAGATAGGCCATATATTTCACTAGTTATAAAAACAACAAATTAATTAGATGAATACATTGTGTATTAGATGAATACAAGTGTTTCTAATGTATTCATTTTAATTTGTTTTTAATTTGAACTAGAATTAAGGTGGCAGGGTACTGCTCTAACCGTGTATATTTGTTTAACATTCATATTTACCTAGCCTAGTGTGCGTCATACATTGTAATTATCGATACTTGGACTACAGCACTAGTCCCCAGGGTATAAATGAGAAGTGGAGTAATACTAGTAGCATGGATATAATAGTTTTGTTTGTAGGCAGTTGCATTATTAATAGACTTTATGACAAACTGATGATTTGCAACCAAAGCTTTTCATATTTAGATACCAATATTGCTTTTTAATTGTGATATATTTTGTCTTATTTAGCCACTTTAGTTTGGCAGTGTTGTGATATCAAAGGTGAAACCCCAGCTGGAAGAAAATACCATTCATTTACAGCACACCATGATAAGGTACTGTAATAGGTGAATTTACACAATATTGGTTGATAACAACAAATTTGAGTCTTCTGACCAGAATTTGCTAGTTTTTATAAAACTGCATGTGTTGAATTTTGGGCAACAACTTTTATTTTAACCTTATCTTCCTCTGTGCACCACCCCTGGTAACGAAGGGCCATTACTTCATATTATTCTAGGAAATGCTAGTGGTAGATTAATAAGCACCCAACCAATATGGCCCTAGAATGTGTGTGGCCATCAAAGACTGCAAAACAACAATAACAAAAAAGGGGCTAGTGGTAGATTAATAAGCACACAACCAATATGGCCCTAGAATGTGTATGGCCATCACAGGGACATTAAAGACTGCAAAACAACAATAACAAAAAAGGGGCGCACCGTCCTAGCGCATTACCACAATAAATTCAATACATTTTATTTAAAAATAAAATAACAGTCGTTATACTCACAAACGCATGATATAAGTAGGCATGTCTCAACAAGTGGAACCAATTGCCTTCAGAACTGCTGCATTCTACCAGAATCTTTCACTATCTTGGCTCTGAGGAAAATGGATCACCCTTGAAACGTGTCAACCAAAACCACAAATGCCTCCTGTTCTTCCATACTAATGGTAGAATGCAGTAGTAGAAGGAGATTCGTTCCACTTGTTGAGACATAAGTACTTATATCATGCGTTTGTGAGTATAAAGACTGTTATTTTATTTTTAAATAAAATTTAGTGTGGTAATGCGCTAGGTCGGTGAACACCTCTCTTGTCATTGTTGTTTTGCACTCTATAAGGATACCCATTGTCCTGAGGGGGCAGCAAGGTTGCATGTGTCAGGAAAGAATTCCTACACTATACACACCTCACAGTTCACTATTTGAGCACAGGAGAATAACTTTGGCATCACAGGGATTTAGACTGACATGGCATAGACCAGCCTTTCTCAATCTTTTTACACAGAGAAACCCTTGAAATAAAGAGGATCTTCACCCCGTAAACAAAAAATGTAAAAGTCAGCAGCTACAAATATTGTAGCTGCTGACTTTTAAAAAAACACACACTTACCTGTCCCAGGATCCAGTGATATTGTTACCCGACCCAGCTCTTTGCCGGTCTTTAGGTCTAGGCACCGTTCTAGGCCGCGGCCGAGAGGCCCGGAAGAGGGGACAGGATGCTTGTCAAAGACAGGTATCCCCGCCCCCCCCCCGAAAGGTGCCATATGTGGCACCAGAGGGGGGAGGGAGACAAATGAGCGGAAGTTCCACTTTTGGGTGGAACTCCCCTTTCATGGTTAGAAAGGAAGACTCTGTGTACTCTGTAAAGTTTCATATGGCAGCATTACATAAATATATTGTGGTTGAAAACATATACCCTTCATTCGCTTCATGATTTATTTGCCTCCTGAGTTGTAGCAGCCCTAAAGTCAGAATGTGTTCCAAGGGAACAAAAGTGTGAGATTAAGTTTGACAGAAATTAAAGTATAAGTGACTACCTATATAGTAAGTATACCAGTAAACACCATCCCATCTGTATTACATTTTAAATATTGCCATGTAGGGATGAGCCGAACACCCCCGGGTTCGGTTCGAACCAGAACCTTCGACGGACCGAAAGTTCGCGCGAATTAAATATTGCCTGTGAAGTGGCATGTGTTTCCCGTGTTTAGAACTGTACTTGCGGCTTTAGGTTTGATCTTAAGTAGAATCTGAACAGGTACATTATGAAGTGTAGCTCCATCCCAAAAAAATCTATTTTTAAGCTTTTTGGAGAACATAGGGAGGGGTTATCACCCCTGTAACATTTGCTGTCTTTGCACATCTGTTCAGAACATGTCACCTCACTTTCCGTCCCAATGACAAATGTTTTTGGAAAAGTGGGGTTTTAATTGAAACAAGGATTGGTGATAAAGTATCAGTAGAGAGGAGATACCTTTTTCCCAAATTAAATCTAACAGGATAGAATTTCCCTTCCTAGGGGTAGATTTCCTCTCACTTCCTGTTTTCTCTTTCCATTTGCAAGTAGGAGTCGTTTGTAAGTTGGATGTTTGAAAGTAGGGGCCTGGCGTATATACTCTGCAGAAATTTGCCCTATTAGATGTTGGTGTAGCCACAAGACTGGTGGGCACAGGAATGGGCCCTGCTGTGAGTTAATAGATCAAGATTTGTAATTGCATGCACCTGTTGAACAGGGCAGAAAAATTGGGGGTGGTGGACGGTTTTGCCACAAGACTGTAAGCTCTCACAGTTACTCTTGGTGGGCGCAGGAATGGGCCCTGCTGTGAGTTATTAGATCAAGATTTGTAATTGCAAGCACCTGATGAACAGGGCAGAAAAATTGGGCCTTTGGCGGTGGTGGTGGACGGTGTTGCCACAAGACTGTAGGCCCTCATAGTTACTCTTGGTGGGCGCAGGAATGGGCCCTGCTGTGAGTTATTAGATCAAGATTTGTAATTGCAAGCACCTGATGAACAGGGCAGAAAAATTGGGCCTTTGGCGGTGGTGGTGGACGGTGTTGCCACAAGACTGCAGGCCCTCATAGTTACTCTTGGTGGGCGCAGGAATGGGCCCTGCTGTGAACTATTAGATCAAGATTTGTAATTACCCGCCCCTGTTAAACAGGGGCTGAAAAATTGTGCCTTAGGCACTGGTGCTGGTGCCACAACACTGCAACCCCTCACAGAGACTGTACTTGGAGCACAGCAGTCACACGTGTTGCGAAGCATTTTTTTAAAAAATTGTAAGTACACGCCCCTGTTAAACAGGGGCTGAAAAATTGTGCCTTAGGCACTGGTGCCACAACACTGCAACACGGCCCTCACAGAGACTGTACTTGGAGCACAGCAGTCACACGTGTTGCGAAGCATTTTTTTAAAAAATTGTAAGTACACGCCCCTGTTAAACAGGGGCTGAAAAATTGTGCCTTAGGCACTGGTGCTGGTGCCACAACACTGCAACCCGGCCCTCACAGATACTGTACTTGGAGCACAGCAGTCACACGTGTTGCGAAGCATTTTTTTTAAAAAATTGTAAGTACACGCCCCTGTTAAACAGGGGCTGAAAAATTGTGCCTTAGGCACTGGTGCTGGTGCCACAACACTGCAACCCGGCCCTCACAGATACTGTACTTGGAGCACAGCAGTCACACGTGTTGCGAAGCATTTTTTTAAAAAATTGTAAGTACACGCCCCTGTTAAACAGGGGCTGAAAAATTGTGCCTTAGGCACTGGTGCCACAACACTGCAACACGGCCCTCACAGAGACTGTACTTGGAGCACAGCAGTCACACGTGTTGCGAAGCATTTTTTTTAAAAAATTGTAAGTACACGCCCCTGTTAAACAGGGGCTGAAAAATTGTGCCTTAGGCACTGGTGCTGGTGCCACAACACTGCAACACGGCCCTCACAGAGACTGTACTTGGAGCACAGCAGTCACACGTGTTGCGAAGCATTTTTTTTAAAAATTGTAAGTACACGCCCCTGTTAAACAGGGGCTGAAAAATTGTGCCTTAGGCACTGGTGTGGTGGCATGGATCATTGAGGAGGAGGAAGAGGATAGTCAGTGAACATAAGAGGACAGTCACTCAGCATCAGCATAGGCAGTCTTGAAGGGATGTGACATTAAAAATTATTCGGTTATATCCGCCTCAGGTGCCTGGTAGCTGGTGGTGATCCAAGACTGATTCATTTTGATGAATGTCAGTCGATCAACCGAGGCGGTGGACAGGCGCACCCTATGATCAGTCACAAATCCTCCAGCAGCACTGAATGTGCGTTCGGAAAGAACGCTGGAGGCAGGACAGGCCAGTAGCTCAATTGCATACTGTGCAAGCTCTGGCCAGTGATCCATCCTCAGGACCCAGTAAGCCAGAGGATTTTCGGTGGGAAAGGTGTCCAAGTCTGACCTTGCCCCAAGGTATTCCTGCACCATGTATATCAGACGCTGGCGATGGTTGCTGGAACCGATCATACCTTGGGGCTGCGGACTAAAAAAATTGTCTGAACGCATCGGTCAGACGTCCACCTTCCCCACCGCTCCTTCTGCCACTGACCGAAGCCTCAGCAACTCGTCGCCCAGGACCAGGAGTTTGTAGCCTCCCAGTTTCTGGGAACGCGTTGCACAGACCTTTCTGCAAGGCCTCCCTGAGATGTCTCATCCTCTGCTCCCTCTGCGACGGCAAGATAAGGTCCGCAACCTTACCCTTGTACCGCGGATCAAGGAGAGTGGCCAGCCAGTAATGGTCCCTCTCCTTGATCCGAAGAACACGAGGATCCTTCCGCAGGCTTTGCAGGATCAGGGAGGCCATGCAGCGTAGGTTAGCTGAGGCATTCGGTCCGGAGTCTTCTGGGTCACTGAGGATGACATGATCGCCAGCCACCTCCTCCCAGCCACGTACAAGTCCACTGGCTTGTTGGGACTGTACATCATCCCTAAAAGACTGCTGCTGCTGATGCTGAGTGCCAGGCTCCACCTCCATGCTCACACAATCCTCCTCCTCCTCCTCCTCCTCCTCCTCCTCATCCTCTTCCTGTGTGATGGGTGGGACAGAAGGAACACTGTCCGGATAAAGGGGGCCTTGAGAGGCAAGGAAGTCCTCCTCTTCCTGCCTCTGTTCTGCCTCAAGTGCCCTGTCCATTATCCCACGCAGCGTATGCTCCAACAGGTGGACAAGAGGGACAGTGTCACTGATGCATGCACTGTCACTGCTCACCATCCTCGTGGCCTCCTCAAATGGTGAGAGGACAGTGCATGCATCCCTGATCATGCTCCACTGACGTGGGGAAAAAAACCCAAGCTCCCCTGACCCTGTCCTGGTGCCGTAGTCGCAAAGGTACTCATTGATGGCCCTCTGCTGCGTGTGCAGTCGCTGCAGCATGGCCAACGTTGAGTTCCACCTGGTGGGCATGTCAGATATTAGGCGGTTCTTGGGCAGGTTCAGCTCCTTTTGCAGCTCAGTCAGCCGAGCACTGGCATTATAAGATCGGCGGAAATGCACACAGACTTTCCTGGCCTGCCTCAGGACATCCTGTAAGCCTGGGAACCTGCCCAAGAACCGCTGCACCACCAGGTTGAGGACGTGAGCCATGCAGGGCACATGGGTGAGCTGCCCCTGTCGCAGGGCGGAGAGGAGGTTGGTGCCATTGTCAGAAACGACCATTCCTGGCTTAAGCTGACGTGGCGTCAACCACCTCTCGGCCTGCCCCTGCAGAGCTGCCAGAACCTCTGGCCCAGTGTGGCTCCTGTCCCCCAAACACACCAGCGCAAGCACGGCATGGCATCTTTTTGCCTGCGTACTTGCGTAGCCCCTTGTACGCCTACGGAGCACCGCTGGTTCCAAGGACAGAGCACTGGAGGAAGAAGAAGAGGAGGGGGTGGAGGAGAGAGGTGTGTCACAACCAGTAGCAGTAGTCGCGTTTTGGAGGCGTGGTGGCGGAACAACCTCCAACACTACTGCACCTTGTCCTGCATCCCTCCCAGCTGCCAATAGAGTGACCCAATGGGCCGTGAAAGAAAGGTACCGTCCCTGTCCATGCCTGCTGGACCATGAGTCAGCGGTAATATGCACCTTACCGCTGACCGCCCTGTCCAGCGAGGCATGGACATTGCCCTCCACATGCCGGTAGAGAGACGGAATCGCCTTCCGCGAGAAAAAGTGGCGTTTGGGAACCTGCCACTGAGGAACCGCACATTGAACAAACTCACGGAAGGGGGCCGAGTCTACCAACTGAAAAGGCAGCAGTTGAAGTGCTAGCAATTTAGCAAGGCTAGCATTCAACCGCTGGGCATGTGGATGGCTGGGAGTGTACTTCTTTCTACGGTCCAGCAGCTGGGGCAGGGAAATATGCCTGCTGCATTCGGACGTCGGTGTACTGCAAGTACTTGGTTGTGACACACCGAATTCTACACCTTCAGTCCTCTCAGAGCAGCTTTCAGAGAGGACTGAAGGTGTAGTGGGGATGGAGATCCCAGCTGAGGAGGAGCAAGGAGAGGTCCGCTTAGTTCTTTGGTGTGGGTCTTTTATGTGTGCCTGCCAACGAGCTGCATGGCAGGTCGCCATATGTCTGGTCCTGCTTGTCGTGCCCAAGCGGCTGATGTTTTGGCCACGCGAGATACGCTTGAGACAAATATTGCAAATAGCAGTGGTGCGATCTGCTGCACTCGTCTCAAAAAAGGCCCACACCAAAGAACTTTTCTGATAACGTGCAGAGGCAGCGCCCTGCACAGGCGGAGCTCTGCGGTGTTGTACAGTTGCTGTGCTGGCCTCTACCTGGCCTCCAGGGGGCATCCTGCCTCGTTGGACATGTGACGCCGCATCCTCCTCCTCCTCGTCCTCCTCCTCATCCTCTCTCCCTTGAGGCACCCACGTGGAGTCAGTGACCTCATCATCCCCTCCCTCTTCACCACTAGAGCAAACCTGGCAGTAAGCTGCAGCTGGTGGAACTGTACTGCCAGATTCCTCAAGCTGGGTATCGTCATCCGAGCCTTCGAATCGTTGGGCATCCTCCTGGAGCATGTACCCAACACTGTGCTCAAAGAGTTCGGGGGACTCCTCAGGAGGACATGGTGGGTCTAGGGAAGGGTGGCTGATGATGCTCTGTCAGTACCCTGAGCCTGGGTGAGAGAGGATGAGGAGGATGAGGAGGGCTTGGTCATCCATTCTACCAAGCCTTCAGCATGATGCGGCTCCACATGTCCAGCTGCCGAAAACAAAGACGCGCGTGTCCCATGGCCACGTGCTGATGACGATGCACGACCACGGCCACGTCCACTAGAAACAGAGCCTGCCTGCCCTGTGTTCTTGGCTCTGCACGCTCTGCCTCCCCTTGGCGGTCTTCCAGCCATTGTAGTCGGTAGTCCTGTGGGTGCTGCTGAGAAGAAAATATAGGAGCTCTGTGTGATGCCACTAACACACTAGAAGTCCTATGGGTGCTTCTGCAAAGAAAATAGAGGAGCTCTGTGTGATGCCACTAACACACTAGAAGTCCTGTGGGTGCTGCTGAGAAGAATATATAGGAGCTCTGTGTGATGCCACTAACACACTAGAAGTCCTGTGGGTGCTGCTGAGAAGAATATATAGGAGCTCTGTGTGATGCCACTAACACACTAGAAGTCCTATGGGTGCTTCTGCAAAGAAAATAGAGGAGCTCTGTGTGATGCCACTAACACACTAGAAGTCCTGTGGGTGCTTATGCAAAGAAAATAGAGGAGCTCTGTGTGATGCCACTAACACACTAGAAGTCCTGTGGGTGCTTATGCAAAGAAAATAGAGGAGCTCTGTGTGATGCCACTAACACACTAGAAGTCCTGTGGGTGCTGCTGAGAAGAATATATAGGAGCTCTGTGTGATGCCACTAACACACTAGAAGTCCTGTGGGTGCTGCTGAGAAGAATATATAGGAGCTCTGTGTGATGCCACTAACACACTAGAAGTCCTGTGGGTGCTGCTGAGAAGAATATATAGGAGCTCTGTGTGATGCCACTAACACACTAGAAGTCCTATGGGTGCTTCTGCAAAGAAAATAGAGGAGCTCTGTGTGATGCCACTAACACACTAGAAGTCCTGTGGGTGCTTATGCAAAGAAAATAGAGGAGCTCTGTGTGATGCCACTAACACACTAGAAGTCCTGTGGGTGCTTATGCAAAGAAAATAGAGGAGCTCTGTGTGATGCCACTAACACACTAGAAGTCCTGTGGGTGCTTATGCAAAGAAAATAGAGGAGCTCTGTGTGATGCCACTAACACACTAGAAGTCCTGTGGGTGCTGCTGAGAAGAATATATAGGAGCTCTGTGTGATGCCACTAACACACTAGAAGTCCTGTGGGTGCTTATGCAAAGAAAATAGAGGAGCTCTGTGTGATGCCACTAACACACTAGAAGTCCTGTGGGTGCTTATGCAAAGAAAATAGAGGAGCTCTGTGTGATGCCACTAACACACTAGAAGTCCTGTGGGTGCTGCTGAGAAGAATATATAGGAGCTCTGTGTGATGCCACTAACACACTAGAAGTCCTGTGGGTGCTGCTGAGAAGAATATATAGGAGCTCTGTGTGTGTAATGGGACTAACACACTTCAAGTCCTATAGGTGCTTCTGGGAACAAAATATAGCTCTGTGTGTGTGATGGGACTAACACACTTCAAGTCCTATAGGTGCTTCTGGGAACAAAATATAGCTCTGTGTGTGTGATGGGACTAACACACTTCAAGTCCTATAGGTGCTTCTGGGAACAAAATATAGCTCTGTGTGTGTGATGGGACTAACACACTTCAAGTCCTATAGGTGCTTCTGGGAAGAAAATATAGCTCTGTGTGTGTGATGGGACTAACACACTTCAAGTCCTATAGGTGCTTCTGGGAACAAAATATAGCTCTGTGTGTGTGATGGGACTAACACACTTCAAGTCCTATAGGTGCTTCTGGGAACAAAATATAGCTCTGTGTGTGTAATGGGACTAACACACTTCAAGTCCTATAGGTGCTTCTGGGAACAAAATATAGCTCTGTGTGTGTGATGGGACTAACACACTTCAAGTCCTATAGGTGCTTCTGGGAACAAAATATAGCTCTGTGTGTGTGTGATGGGACTAACACACTTCAAGTCCTATAGGTGCTTCTGGGAACAAAATATAGCTCTGTGTGTGTGATGGGACTAACACACTTCAAGTCCTATAGGTGCTTCTGGAAGAAAATATAGCTCTGTGTGTGTGATGGGACTAACACACTTCAAGTCCTATAGGTGCTTCTGGGAAGAAAATATAGCTCTGTGTGTGTGATGGGACTAACACACTTCAAGTCCTATAGGTGCTTCTGGAAGAAAATATAGCTCTGTGTGTGTAATGGGACTAACACACTTCAAGTCCTATAGGTGCTTCTGGGAAAAAATATAGCTCTGTGTGTGTGATGGGACTAACACACTTCAAGTCCTATAGGTGCTTCTGGGAACAAAATATAGCTCTGTGTGTGTAATGGGACTAACACACTTCAAGTCCTATAGGTGCTTCTGGGAACAAAATATAGCTCTGTGTGTGTGATGGGACTAACACACTTCAAGTCCTATAGGTGCTTCTGGGAACAAAATATAGCTCTGTGTGTGTAATGGGACTAACACACTTCAAGTCCTATAGGTGCTTCTGGGAAGAAAATATAGCTCTGTGTGTGTAATGGGACTAACACACTTCAAGTCCTATAGGTGCTTCTGGGAAGAAAATATAGCTCTGTGTGTGTAATGGGACTAACACACTTCAAGTCCTATAGGTGCTTCTGGGAAGAAAATATAGTTGTGTGTGTAATGGGACTAACACACTTCAAGTCCTATAGGTGCCTCTGGGAACAAAATATAGGAGCTCTGCCTGCCTGCCTGCCACGAACACACTACAAGTCCTATAGGTGCTTCTGGTAACAAAATATAGGAGCTCTGCCTGCCTGCCACTAACACACTACAAGTCCTATAGGTGCTTCTGGTAACAAAATATAGGAGCTCTGCCTGCCTGCCACGAACACACTACAAGTCCTATAGGTGCTTCTGGTAACAAAATATAGGAGCTCTGCCTGCCTGCCACTAACACACTACAAGTCCTATAGGTGCTTCTGGTAACAAAATATAGAGCCTTCAAGACATGAAAATCAGGTCCAGACAGTAGACAGTAAAACTATTGAAATGGCCTTCAGACATTCTCTCTCTAACCTTATCATTCATTACTGTATTTTTTTAATTTAAATTTCACAGGATATTTACCTATTTGGAGGAATCTCGGAGTGTGAAAATGAGACCAAAATGCTAAAATGTGATGTCATGAAATTAAGCCTTGGTAAGAAATGCATTACTAGAAAATTATTAAATGAAATCTGGTATTTAGACACATATTACCAAGACAAGGAAAACTATAAATGCAATTAAGAAAATAAGTTAACAAATACGCTTTAATATTTGCATATAGATTTCAATAGTTATGTTTAGCAGATCTATATAGTGCATTCCAGGGACATTGAAAATTAAGAAATGAAGCAAAAGGTAAAGAACAGTTTAACCACTTCAGCCCCGGACCAATTTGCAGCCAAAGGACCAGGCCCCTTTTTGCGATTCGGCACTGCGTTGCTTTAACTGACAAACAGTGGCTCCCAAACAAAATTGGCGTCCTTTTTTTCCCACAAATAGAGCTTTCTTTTGGTGGTAACCTGCGGTTTTTATTTATTGCGCTATAAACAAAAATAGAGCGACAATTTTGAAAAAAATGCAATATTTTTTGCTTTTTGCTATAATAAATATCCCCAAAAAATATATAAAAAAACGTTTTTTTTCCTCAGTTTAGGCCGATACGTATTCTTCTACATATTTTTGGTAAAAAAAAATCGCAATTAGCGATTATTGATTGGTTTGCGCAAAAGTTATAGGGTTTACAAAATAGGGGATAGTTTTATAGCATTTTTATTAATATTTTTTTTTTTTTACTAGTAATGGCGGCGATCAGCGATTTTTATTGTGACTGCAACATTATGGCGGACACATCGGAAATTTTTGACACATTTTTGGGACCATTGTCATTTATACAGCAATCAATGCTATTTAAATGCATTGATTCCTGTATAAATGACACTGGCAGTGAAAGAGTTAACCACTAGGGGGAGGGTAGGGGTTATGGGCTGTGACGTGTGGGGTTTTTTTAACATTAGGGGGCGGGGCTGACGTCTGACGTCATTGTTCGGCTTTCCCGATGACAGGGAACAGCCGATCAATGACAGGCAGTGTAGGAAGCGTGGGGGGAGGTTTGTTTACACAGACCTCTCCCCGTTCTTCAGCTCTGTGACCCGATCGCGGGACACCAGCGGCGATCGGGTCCGCTGGTCCCACAGGCCATGGTCACGGAGCTCACGACCGGGTCCCGAGCACGCCGCTGGCGGCGCGCGGCCCACGGCTAGGCAATTAAAGGGCCACGTACCTGTACGTGGTTTTGCCTAGCCGTGCCACTCAGTCGACGTACATCGGCGTGAGGCAGTCGGGAAGTGGTTAACAAGCCATTTCACACATAGGGGTTTATTTACTAAAGGCAAATCCACTGTGCACTACAATTGCACTGGAAGTGCACTTGGAAGTGCAGTCACTCTAGATATGATGGGGAAATGCAAATAAAATAAAAAAACAGCATTTATTCTTGTACATGATTTGATGATAGAAATTAGCAGAGCTTCCCCTCATTTCAGATCTCTGAAAGAAAGGCAGTCACCACTAGAACACACAAAAAACAATTGTTTTCAATGTGTCCTATTCGCGCTGCAACACAGCCTAGAGCTCAGCACTGTCACACTTTGAATGACAATTGCGCAGTCATGCAACACTGTACTCATATGACATTTATATAATTTTTTTCACACAAATAGAGCTTTCTTTTGGTGGTATTTAAACATTACTGGGTTTTTTTTTTTTTTGCTAAACAAACGAAAAAAGACCAACAATTTTGAAAAAACATTTTTTTCATAGTTTATTATAAAATTTAGCAAACAGGTAATTTTTCTCCTATACTAATGTGCGCTGATGAGGCTGCTCTGATGGGTGGCTCTAATGGGCATTGATAAGCAGCACTGATAGGTGACACTGATAAAGAGGCACTGATGAGCACTGATTGGCAGCGCTGGCGGGCACTATTGGGACTGCACTGATAATCAGGACACTAATAATCAGTGCCCTGATTATCAGTGGCAATGTCCCTTTAACACAAGCTGGTTATCAGCTCTCTTCTTCTCTCTTCACACTGTCAGTGTGAGTAAAGAAGAGCCAATAACCGGATTGTGTTTACTTCTGTGATCAGCTGTCATTTGACACAGCTGATCACATGGTAAAGGGCTGCTGTGATTGGCCCTTTACCCCAATCACAGAGCACTGCAGGGGAGCACGGGCAGCTCGATCACAGAAGCAAGTCTATGTACACCTTCCACTCCACTCCAAAGTAAGCCCTGCTGTAGCCGTCCTTTAGCTATAGCATAGGCGGGAAGTGGTTAAAGCAGATATGCTGCTTTTTATCACAGCGCACCTCTCTGCTTAACAGCGACATTAATGAAGTGTCACATTTGAATAAAGTTTGTGCAAAAGCAAAAAAAGGGGAGCTGTGTGATCCGCTAAATCGCGCATCACACCACCGGCTCACTGTAACTAATACAGACAGCTGACGCACACTAAACAGCTGTGGTTTGGTGTGCGACAGGTGTCCCATTCAGTTTTAATGGACCCCAAAAGAAAAACAGACTGGCTAGGATTATGAGGTGTTAAAGTGTATGATCAAAATACAAAAAATACATATATATTAGCGGTTTGTCCAATGCATTCACATGGTAATCCCCTATTAAACATAGTTTTATTACCTGTTGATCCTGCCAGTAGATCTGTTCTTTTTCCACATCCTATGACAGGGTAGTCCTAGATGGACATCTAGTTTTAAATGGACTTCAAGACAAACTAAATTCCGACTCCAGCTAACACCTTTTAAGCAGTTACAGCAACAGATTTTTTATTTTGGAAAAAAAAGGTTTAGCCACATGTTCACAGGCTGATCATTGTAAGCACCCCCTCCACATAAAACAGTTTGTGCCATCCCCGGATGGCGTGTTGGCTTGGCATTTTACATTAAGTAATAAAATAACAGATTGAGTGGCAGGATTAATAGGTAAAAAAATTATATTAAGAGGTGTAACAAGTAATAAACAAAGCCTGCTGTTTTGAAGCCAGTAACATACTGATTGTTGCTAATATTTATTTTGCCTATAGTTCCACTTTAAGAAATCAGATTAACTGATGTTAACTGATGTTAGTATCAAAATCCTCTAGATCATATATAGCACCAGTGGGCATAAGTGATATGATGCTTTAAAGTTTAGAGAGATACTCTTTCCAGGAATTCCAATTTCTTACAACAAACTGTTGTACTAGTCTGTCCCTATAAATAGACATAAACATATATTTTATGATTCCAATATGTCTGGGATAAACAAGTCTATCCTTAGATCAAGCTTTCATAAGTAAAATAACTCTTATGCCGCGTACACACAATTGCACATTCCGACAACAAAATCCATGGGATTTTTTCCGACAGATGTTGGCTCGAGCTTGTTTTGCATACACACTGTCACACAATGTTCCCGGAAATTCCGAACGTCAAGAACGCGGTGACATACGAAGAGCCGAGAAAATTGAAGTTCAATAGCCAGTGTGGCTCTTCTGCTTGATTCCCAGCATGCGTGGAACTTTGTGCGTCGGAATTGTCAGAAAATTTGAGATCCAGATCTCAAATTTTGTGTGTCGGAAATTCCGATGGAAAATGTCCGATGGAGCCTACACACGGTCGGAATTTCCGACAACAAGCTTCCATCGAACATTTTCCATCGGAAAATCTGACCGTGTGTACGGGGCATTATGGTTTCTAGCATCATTATTCCATCTTTGCAGCAGATCCTGCTCCAGAAATGGCAGGCACTTACATCATTATGATGTTCAATAACATGTAGAGATTAGCCAGTGCCTACCAGAAAATGATACTCAAACAACAGTTATAAAACAGTATATAATGTCACTAAAGGGTAAGCACAGAACACAGTGATAGAGACATTTGTTTAAGCTATGAGAGTCCTGGCAGTAACACATTAAGTATTGATGTAGTACTGTTTACTAAGATGTTGCTATGAACATTCTAATCTTTCTTAGAAATGTTTAAGCCCCACTGAATAGTCAGAATCAGTAGAAGTTTCTCTCCCAGAATACTGCAGCTTGGTTGTAATTACTTCTGTTCATTATGCTACTAAATAATGCAAAATATAATGGCTTAAGTAAGACAATGAGATGTTGCTGTTTATAGCATTCATAATTTTTTTAGTATAGCTGTTCCATTTGATCAGACTCCTTTGTAATTAAAACTTCTATCATATATTTACAGAGCTATTATTATGTCTGAGGAACGTGTGGTTGGAAGTAGATCACTTGTTTGCAAAGATAAGCAGACATAATTGCAGTAATTGTCAGGGCAATTAAAGTTATGGCAAATATATGAATCCACGTACCAGCCCATGGTATGTCATGAGGTCTTCTGGCATACATGAGCACGTCTGTAAAGGTCGTAAGGGCACAGTTAAATAAAATAGTTGCTGAGAGGCAGGAAGGTACAGTTGTACCTTATAGGGAGATGTGCTTTTGACATCTGGGTATTTCTGTGCAAGGAGCATAACCTAAATCCCAACCCCAGGCACAAAAAACAGAATTTAGTCAGTTATATATTTCATTCTCTAAAAAGCCATGCTGACTTCCTTATACATTAGGTAAATTGTGTTTACATGCAGGGGGAATTACTGCTGTACATTTGACCAGCCTATGTCTAAGTGCCGAAGGTCTTTTAGAACCCAGCACCACAGTCGTGTCTTTGTCTCCATCATCTCCTGGCCATTCCCAAAGCAAAGCCTTGGGCTGTGTTTTTTTGTGAATGGCCAGGAGGAGAGGAGGCCCAGTGCTGGAACAGATGAAAAGTGTGGCATTACCCTCCTTTTACAGTACCTAAACCCCCCCTCTCCTACCCCAACATAATCCTTGTTTCAATGGAAAGTGGAGCCGGAATCTTTTCGAATCGTGAGGATCTGACACATTATATGCAGAGACCCAGAATCTTTCTTCAGGGACAAAGCCCTTGAATTCAATCAGGTACTGAATTTTCCCAGAGGAAATCTTCGAGTACAGGATTTAAAAATTCTCATGGTCTTGAAAGGAGTTGGCTGGGGGAGTAGCTAAAAATGAGAGAATCTACTCATGGCCAGAGGTTTTATCAATGAAATATGGAAAGAATTTGGTAATTAAGATATGGAGACAGATGGCATTTGTATAGTAGCTAACTAGATTGATCTTTGCACAGTGTTGATCTGCAAATTTCTTTCTTCTGAATGCAGAGTGTTGTAATTGGTTTAGAGTCTGGGGAATAAGGTATTGGCAAAGAAAGCCATTGGAACTAGCATCGAAGCGGAAATAAATCCATCAATTTAACAGTTCAAAAAACAATTACATTCTCGGTATGTGCATATAACTGTCACATTGCTTGTGACAAACTGTCAAAACATCAAATGGCTGGTGTCATAGGTGATCACATGTGCAGTATCATATCAGTTAAAGATCAAACAGAGGCCAAGATGACAGCTACATTGGCTGAAATCTATAGGAGGGTTTAGTTCCACCTTAAGATTGTTATTGTAGGCAAATCTTGCCCAAGGCAGGAGGCCAACCAAATCATCATGATGGGCAGACACTAGGGCACAAAGGTATTGTTCCAAGGATTCATTTATCCTTTTGTTTTTTTCCATTAGTCCGTAGATTGTCTTAGGAAAACTGCAAGATATTCAAAGACTTACAGAAGCCTTTAAAGAAGCGGGAGGTGAATTGGATGCCATGCATGGTCAAACACAATGTGGGTTTTCTTGCCATAAAACTTGAAGACCTCCCAGACAAAGATTATTATTATTATTGTAATACAGGATTTATATAGCGCCAACAGTTTGCGCAGCACTTTACAACATGAGGGCTGACAGTACAGTTACAATACAATTCAATACAGGAGGAATCTGCCCTGCTTGTATGAACATACAATCTAGGAGGTAGGGTCAAGTGATACAAAAGGTAATAGCTCTGGGAGAAGAGCTGATGGAGAAAGGACAGTTGTTAGGTAAAGGCAGGATTGGCTTCTCTGAAAAAATAGGTTTACAGGGATCGTCTAAAAACAAAATGAGTACGAGGTAATCGGACAGATTGGGGTAGGGAGTTCCATAGGATGGGAGGGGCTCAAGAAAAATCCTGGCGGCGAGAATGGGAGGATGTGACAAGGGAGCTAGAGAGCAGGTGGTCTTGGGAGGAACGAAGAGAAAGATTAGGTTGGTATTTTAAGACTAGGTGAGTGATGTAGCTGGGAGCAGAGTTGTGGGTGGCTTTGTAAGTTGTTAGTATTTTAAACCTAATTTGTTGGGTGAGTGGGAGCCAATGGAGGGATTGACACAAAGGAGTAGAAGACACTGAGCGGTTGATAAAGTGGATGAGCCTGGCAGCTGCATTCATAATGGACTGAAGGGGGATAGCCTATGTAAAGGTAAGCCGATGAGAAGGGAGTTGCAGTAGTCAAGGTGGGAGATAACCAGGGAGAGAATGAGGAGCTTTGTGGTGTCAGTTAGAATAGGACGTGTTTTGGAGATGTTACAGAGGTTGAGGCAGCAAGATTTGGACAGTGATTGGATGTGGGGCTGAAAGGATAGTTCAGGGTCCAGCAGGATTACACCTAGAACATTGGCATGCGCGGACAGTTTGATATTTGTGTCATTGACCTTGACAGAGACATCAGGGGAAGGGGCATGTGGGGGAGGAAAATTATGAGCTCGGTTTTGGATAGATTGAGTTTGAGGAAGTGGTGTGACATCCAGGTTGATATGTCAGTTTGTTAGATATGTTAGTAAATTAGTGATAGTTATATGTGAGGAGACTGAAGAAGTGAGCTGAGAGGTAGAGGGATACATTTTGGTTTCGTCGGCATAGAGATGGTATTGGAAGATGGGGCTGCTACTGATGGCTACACGAAAGGGGTACAAAATTTGCAGTCTACCACTACCCAAATACTGGTAGTTATACAGCCATCAGAAAGAGTGATGTCAGTAATAAAGTCCATGAAAAGTGGCACCAAGGTTCTCTGGGAATGGGTAGCAAAAGAAGGCCTGTAGGTGCATGGGTGACCTGGCTTAGGCACAAATCACACAAACTTTTACGTAGTATTCCCACATCTCTTAGGTATTTTCCCACCAGTACTGGGGGAAAGAAGTATGAGAGTTCTGAGGACATCAGTGTGTCTGTAGTGCTTGCAGTTGTGAGACTAAATAAGCAGTTTATATGCTAGCTCGAAGGCAGTAAAGACTTGCTGCGGAAATGGCCAATTCCTGGACAGATATAAGCCCAGAATGTGAGTGAACAGACTAATAAATTCTTGCTCAGCAGGAGCTTTGGAATGTTGTGAAACATATAGACCAGGGATATGCAATTAGCGAACCTCCAGCTTTTGCAAAATTACAAGTCCCATCATGCCTCTGCCTCTGGGTGTCATGCTTGTGGCTGTCATGTGACTTGTAGTTCTGCAACAGGTGGAGGTCCACTAATTGCATATCCCTGATATAGACTATTCAGGTTTTTCACTTTGCAAGGAAATTTTCACCTAGCTTAGTGAATTAGGTGAAGCTGACTTCCATCATCCAAATAAGTGCAAAAAAGCTTGTGACAGCTTGTGCAAATGTTCCAATGAAATTTGCTTGAGAAATGCCACCTCAAAGCCTGATGTTTACTTCGAAAAAAACAACAGGTTTGTATATGTAAGCCAGAAAATGACATATATATATATATATATATATATATATATATATATATATATATATATATATATATATATATATATATATACAGGGTATATCAGATGCGACAACACACCCCTCCACAAGATGGTCTGGTCATAGGCTGGGGATTGGGACTTGTCTAAATCAGATTGGGATTGTAAAAATGGAATGTATCACCTAACTACAGGAGAGAAGAGTAAAGTCACCAACCTTGCTGCCAGACCTGTATAAATCTCAGGACTGGCTAAACAAAATTAGAACATTTGGCAGTTCCCATGTATTATTTATTTTAGATACAATATGGATTTAGATTTGCATGCAGTATAGACATAAAACTATTAAGAAGAACATGATTAGTAAAGTCACATAATATAACATTTATGATGGACTGTGCTCCATGAACAAAAATGATTGCCTACCATACAGTATTACTAAGTTATGTTTAAAGCTAGACAAACACTGCTATTATTAGAGGAATATATGTAGTATGTTAGCTTCACTACAGAGATATTATAAAATTTGATGTCAATTAAACTTCATTATAGTTTTATGGCTTCTGCTTTAAGTATAATTTTAACAGTAAAACTTATGTTTCAGCGTGGATAGTACATCCCAATCCCCCCTCACAAAGTGCAATTGTTTATTTCCCCATAAACAGGGAGATTGACATTGTACAGCATATATGTGTATTGCACATAATCTGATTTCCCCTATGGCTACGTAGAATATTGGACTATTTGAATATATGGGGAAAACCTTTCTTTTTTTGCAGCAAAAATGAAATGGAAAACACCACTCTATTTTGGGATTCCACCAGAATGCAGATATAAGCATACTTCTTTTGTTCTGCAAAGCCATGTAAGTAAATGCATGCAGTTTATGGTGTCAGATACACAGGACATTATTTTTATTTAATGCTTGCTTTTTTAAATGTATCTATCTATCATAACAATTCAGCTATGCTGCATGATTCCTTATAGCAGACCATTTGGATTTACAGCTCTCTGAAGAACAACAGCCTGGGTACTGTTTGGAATCATTTTGTTCTTGGATTCCCTTCTTCTCTTTTTATTTTGTTAAATGTGCTCTGCTTTTGTAGCTCTTACATCCTATATTTATTGTAAAAGAAAAAAAAAGGTATAAAAATGGAATTTAACACCCCCTCCTTAGTTTAAGCCTGATATAGAGTTTGCATGTTCAAAATAATAATATAAAAGATTAAATAGTTTAGGGAGAAGTGATAAATAGTAGTTTGGTATTTTAAATAAAATTCTTACCTTAAAAGTTAATGTGATAAAGATAATGTCTGCCTGCAATCTGAAAGGGTTCCTTAGTAATAGAGGTGGTGGGTTGGTTCAGTGTTTGACTTTAACCACTTTAAGACCAGCCTCGTTTTGGATTTTAGGTGTTTACATGTTTAAAACAGTTTTTTTTGCTAGAAAAAAACTTAGAACCCCCAAACATTATATATTGTTTTTTTTCAAACACCCTAGAGAATAAAATGGCGGTCGTTGCAATACTTTTTTTCACACCGTATTTGCGCAGCGGTCTTGAAAGCGCACTTTTTTTGGAAAAAATTCACTTTTTTGAATAAAAAAATAAGACAACAGTAAAGTTAGTCCAATTTTTTTATATATTGTGAAAGATAATGTTACGCCGAGTAAATTGATACCTAACATGTCATGCTTCAAAATTGCGCCCGCTCGTGGAATGGCATCAAACTTTTACCCTCAAAAATCTCCATAGGCGACGTTTAAAAAATTCTACAGGTTGCATATTTTGCGTTACAGAGGAGGTCTATGGCTATAATTATTGCTCTCGCTCTACCGATCGCGGCGATACCTCACATGTGTGGTTTGACCACCATTTTCATATGCGGGCGCTACTCACGTATGCGTTCGCTTCTGCGCACGAGCTCGTCGGAACGGGGTGCTTTAAAAAAATGTTTTTTTGTTTTTCTTATTTATTTTTCTTGATTTTATTTATTTTTACACTGTTTTTTTAAAAAAAATTAATTGGCTCACTTTTATTCCTATTACAAGGAATGTAAACATTCCTTGTAATAGAAAAAAGCATGACAGGTCCTCTTAAATATGAGATCTGGGGTCAAAAAGTCCTCAGATCTCATATTTGGACTTCAATGAAAAAAAAAAAAAAAAAAAAATGTCATTTAAAAAAATGACATTTGAAAATTCCTCTTTAAGAGGTATGGGCGGAAGTGACGTTTTTGACGTCGCTTCCGCCCTCCTATGGTATAGAGATGAGTGGCGGCCATCTTAGCGTCACTCATCTCTAGACACATCAGGGGAATGGACCCGATCGCCTCCGCCGCTGCCGACGGTTCCGGTAAGCGGCGGAAGGCGCGGGAGAGCGGCGGGAGGGGGGGCACCTCTCCCACCGCCGATAACGGTGATCTCGCGGCGAATCCGCCGCGATGACCACCATTATCGGACAGCCGACCGGCGCCTGAAGAGATGGATACCTCGGTTGTGGCAGCAGCTGCTGCCGTTAACGAGATATCCCTCTTCAAAAAATGGACGTACATCGTCGTGCGCCGGTCGGAAAGTGGTTAATCTGCCCCTTTGCCCAAAAGTGTGCGAATGCAAAAAAGAAAAATAATTCTAGGGCCATCATTCCCTGTTAACTCTAAAATGTAAACCTAGAAAGGCTTTTTTTAAGTGTTGCATATGACATATTAGAATATTTTCGCCATTTCATAGGTGTTCACAATTCTAAGACTTGACATATCTGTTGTTAATTCATGTGACGCAACCCTATCTTGTATATTTTACCAAAAATAATGGTTATTGTGTTATGTTTGTGTAGCGATACCTGCAAAGGAGCTGCTTTTGTTTGTTTAGTCCATTACTCTGCCTCTCACCCCTGTCAACAGCTTCAGCCCCCTCTGACACACCTGGCAATAGTGTAAGTGCAATGACCAATGAGAAACACACACGTTACGATATTACACAGAAACTGTCTTTACTGCAATATTTCTGTGAACAGACAGTAACAGCATATATTCAAGTAATCAACTGGAGAGCGATTACTGAGATTTAAGAACAATATAGCTCTCAATCCTATATTCAATCTGCTTTCAGGGGATTCCAAACCTGAGAATAACCCCAAGAGCAGAGGTACACTTAAATGGTAAATAAAGCACAATATGACACTTTAAATTGTATTGGTTACCTTTACTCAGGTTGGCTCTATGAGTCCAGGCAGGAGGAGAGCAGAGGAATGACCCTCTTATACCAGGCCTCTTCCTTCTGTCCCCTGACACCACAGGCCCAACTTTAAACACTTTATTCAACTCAACATGTAATGGCTTGACCTCCTAGATAAGCTGTCCCACACATATATACAGAGCCCAGAATATGTGTGTGCAGATCCGTATGGCACTAGTAGCTTCAGTTCTTTTGAAGAAAAGATAAAACTTTGTGTCTTCAGCTAGCCACTTTCATTGGTGCACTTAAACTCCTGGATAGCAGGGCCAAACAACACAACTGGCCCAAATTTTCAAGTGAAGCAGGCAGGATCTTTCTCAGCAAATTGAAAGGACAATGATGTCTGTATACAGTGCCCCCAGAATCGATGACCTTATTCTTTATCCCTGTGGCACTACAAGTGTCAGCAAGATGACTAACAGCAATGATGTCTGTATACAGTGTTTATTTAACTCCTTCAGTGATGCAGTGTCCCTTTTTCCTGCAAGTTGGCAAAAGCCCCCTCACCAAATCCTGCGGTCAAGGCCCAAATGAAACGTCCTGGAACAGCAGGCTCCCCTGGTGACCCGACTAGTCACCTTACACTGGAACGCTTCACCGTCAATGCAGATACATCTGGATGTGCACCTCGAATCCCCCTCTCTCAGACTTGATGTCCCAACTGGTGGCGGAGGCCTGAATTGCGCAGTGAAATCACCTGCGAGACAGAATCTCTCCCTCAGGTCTGATCTCTTCCTCCGTCTCGTGCTGACTGAATTCTCCTCAGGGAATCATAATGGAGTCTACCCTTTCATGCTAGCAGAGCATGCTTGGATTTGTAGTCTTGCCCTGTTCAAAGTCAGTGAGGCCACTCTGTGCAGAGACTTCATATTCCACTGTCCTTTGCAGCTGCTTCCTGCAGCTTAGTACAGTCCCTCTGATTGGCTGCTGTAACTGTGCCTTTAATTGGCTCCTCTCCTGCCAATAGGAGCACATGGGAGGAAGGCAAATAGTGAGCAGTTGCCTGTGTTAACATGCAGCCAGTGAAGAGAAAAAGGGAGGGGGGATCCCCCTCTTTCAGAAGCTGAGAGACAGCTCTCCCTCTGTGAAAATCTTGTGTACTCCAAATGGCCAACTTGGCGGGGTCACGGGAGAAACGAGACACCCGCTACATTTGTATTTTTTTCATGAAGATATAGATTTGATAAACAGTTACACAAATATTGTGCATCATAACAAATTTAAACTACTGCAATTTTATGCTACGGCACCACTGCTTATGAAAATATATAATTGTTTGGTAGTTTTAAGTAAGCTAGTAAACAATGCAGATTTTAGCACAGGGGTCTTCAAACTATGGCCCTCCAGTTGTTGAGGAACTACAAGTCCCATCATGCCTAGTCATGTCTGTGAATGTTAGAGTTTTACAATGCCTCATGGGATGTGTGGTTCCACAACAGCTGGAGGGCCGTAGTTTGAGGATCCCTGTTTTAGCATGAGTCTAAAAATGTATAGAAATTGTTCCAATAGAGAAATGCTAATTCTTTCTTTGCACTATTGCCTTGAAAATGTTTAATATGAGTTTGGCTCCTCATCACTGTGGGTTTTACAAAAAAAAACTCTCATGCTTATTATCTGAGAACTCAATGTTCTGTTATCAAGCTTGTCTGGTCCTCCGTGCACTTATACATTTTTAAGTGTTCTACCTTAAACCAGCAACATTTTATGTTTTACTTGCCTTTGAAACCAGTTGAAACAAATGGATAGTAAAGATACCAAAAAAATGTTCTATTGAAGCCAGAAGTGCCACCAAACATACTCAGCATTTATGGATCTAAAATTATAAAAGAACACTGTTCTTAATATTTTGTATTCTTCTTGACTATAATTTATCTGTATTTGACCAGCTCAGCTTAAGCTTCTGCAGTCATCGCAAAAAAAAAAAAAATTCTGTACGCCTTGTTAAAATTGTTATTTCTGTATAATTATCGAAATTCAATAACTCATATTGATTAGGAAAGTTCCAAGAAAGTCAGTTCAGTTCTTGTGTAAAAACTACAAAATTGATTTAATAATAAACATGCAAAATATTACACGAATAATATCAAAATGTAGAATGTAAAAATGACATCAATAATGTAGTTATATTCTTAAGATGAATATTGAATCAGATGTGTTTATTTGTGTGTGTGTGTGTGTGTGTGTGTGTGTGTGTGTGTGTGAAGCTTCCTCGTGGTGTGTCTGAAGCAAATCTGCCCCACTGTGCTTCTGTTCCTAGCTTTTACTCCTAAAATCTGACCCCACTTTATCTTTAAAAAGGCTGGTTTAAAGTTTTTCAGAGCTTTATTGTCCTACAGACTCTTCTAATGAGAGCTGGCTTCCCCTCTCACTTCTCATGCAAGGGTGGGGGTTGTTCAGTCTCTATGCATTGGCATTCCTGAGGAGTGGACACAAACAATGTGTGAAAGCATTTAACTTGTACATAATATAACATCTAAATCAAATACTACATATACTAATATATATATATAATATATATATATATATATATATTATATTCCTTGAAAACCCAATGTTCTTATTAATATCCTAATCAAGAAATATTGTAGTATAAAGAACTTATAATCTAAAACATAAACTTTTACATCTTAAGAAATGTGAACCCTTCTTTCTCCATCTGTGATGGGGGGAGGTAAGAACAAATTATTACCATATGTGAGGTCTCGAAAAAAATGCTTATGAATCTTATAACAACATATATATATATATATATATATATATATATATATATATATATATATATATATATATATATATTCACATAAATATAAAAGTCTATATATTTCACTTTTTCCATATCTAGAAGATATAAATATATACAAGTCACACATTCTAAAAAGACCCAATCCATTCATTCATGTGTTAATATTTGTTAATTGATAAATATTAGATATTGGATTAAAGAAACTTTGTAACATTTCCCTCTCAAAAAATCTTAATCATTTTCTTATCTAAATCCATTTACAACCGCATCTTATTCGTATCCATACATGCTTTTAGATCTTAAGATAATTGATTTGAATATATTTTCAATTTTGATTCTATATATGGAAAAGTGAACCCTTTTGCTTCAAATACCATAAAAATATTTTCACCCTTATTATTTTCTTTTTCTTTTACCAAATAATCAATCCCCTTAATATTCATAAATTCATAAATGTAACATTGTCGTACAATACTTTGAAGTATGGATGTCACTTCAGAAATATATGTTTCATACTTTCCCTCCAAACTTTGTTTAGCATAAATCTATAATCCATACTACCTTTCAAATAACCTTGTCAAAATTTTAACATAAAATATGTTACTTAACTTCAATTCATTCATATATGTGAGATGATTTTAAAAATAAATGCATATTACAATGTAAAGTTAGTCCTAACTTGTCTATATGTACTTTAAGAAAAATGTACTCTTATCTTAATTAACACCAGATGTTCCTCTTAACTAAAAATACTAGGGCTGTGGAAATTAAAGATTAATTCCTTGATTAATCGTTAGTTTTTTTGATCGATCAAAATTTTTCACCTCTCCGTCACGGACATCAACGTCACCGGACTCCTCCCCCCTTCTCCAATTGCCTCCGTCTGCTAACAAAAGAAAGGGGGGAGGAGTCCAGTGACGTCAAAGTTCTGATTGAACGTAACGCGTACGGGGGAGGAGTTACGCATGACATCACTCGCTGCTGCCCTACGGAACTAACATGATTGTCGGCTTTATATGGTTTTATCATCTTTATGTGAGTAGTTTGTGTTTGAACACAAAAATTAAATCTTATACTTAAGCGGTCAGCACTTAGATCTTTTCTTTCTACCCATGACCTGGCGTCCTTGCTGAGGTCTAAGGAGACATGGGAGAAGTTTATGGTCTGTGTTAACCCTTTTGATACGCGCTTGCATGACCACCTGTTTGCACAGGGGTCCATGCCATAAGGTGAGAGTGATTAGTTAGACCGGAGGTGGAGGGATTGTCACGCTACTGTGGAAAAAAAATTACTTACGTCAGTGCTACAGTTTGAATTTAAAATGTATTTGTGTGAACTGTGTTAAGTTAAGTCATGGATTGTGGAAACGAACTAGTGTCGGGTGATTGTATATAGTGTATACCACATTTACCACTGACTAATGCAGAGTTGCAATGCAAGGAGATCAGCTAAAAGTAGTTGGATCTGTATGTGCGTTATAATTAATCAAAATTAGTTGATTAATCGATTAAAAAAAAAATCAATTAATCGAACACGAAAATTTTAATCAGTAACAGCCCTAAAAAATACTCTATTGTAAAGAGGATTAACCCTTTCAACTCTGAAAGTACATTTTACGTGATTGTAAAAATTGATGTGTAAAAAATATCTCATCTTGATATGATAAACATATCACCTCACAAAAATGTGTGTGTGTATATATATATATATATATATATATAAACTGCAATATATCTGATTGATAAATTATTTCATCAGTAGTCAAAATCAAAATGCAATTGTTTTTAGAAGTTTCTCTCTTATTGGTCTTGAGGTTTTTTCTTCTTTTTCGTCTTCCTGCACTCTGTAAAGTTGGAAAAACGTTATTGAACATAAAAAGACAACAATAAGTATAACGAATGAAACTCTTGTGTCAAATCTTCTTCCAAAACTGATATTCTTAAGCTTCAATGGTTTGTTTTCATCTGGAAGGTCTAGAAATATTACATTTCTCTTCTTTTGGTGACTTATAAATCAGGTCCTGAAACAGAAACTGTATCATTATTTTGAATTTACTAATGCAAAATATACCTTCATTTACTTATTAATTTTACATATCACAATCCTAATATTTTATCATGACATATTTTGGTAAAAACATTTCTAATTACCTTGCTTTGCTCTATTTTTCTTAAATTGGCCTATACGCCTTATGCTAGTATTCTGTGTATTTTAACTATAACAGGGCGCAATCAACCCAAAAGCCTGAAGTGAACAGTTTCCATTCACTTCTCCTATTTAAGGTTTAGAGTCATGCGTGCTGTACTGTAATTTTTGGCATCTTCCAATTCTGCATTTTCTTGAATTTTCTAGAATTTTTGCTGAATAGCATAACCATTCTTTGAGTACCACATAGGAAGACCTGCTGAATGAATCTTGATAGTATTAACAAATACTGGCTCAAAGCCTCTCTCAGCACTTGTTCTAAAAACCCCATTTACAGGTTTTCTGAATACATTTGTACAAACATAGTTTTGTGCATATAGCTAAGAATGTTCTGTTACCAAATCTACCAGTATAGATTTAAGTTGTAAAGTTTTAAAGAATGGGCAACATTTGTCATATAATTCTCTCTATAAGAAGTTTTAGTGATAGATCAAGATCTGTAATATGATCTTACTAGATCTCACAATCTTTTTTGTCACTTTGACTGAAAACTAAACACTTAACAATTGCTTAATATGTGTGTCAAAGGTCTTTTTCATATTTGCCATACCTCTGGAGAAAAAGCCTATTATTTTCTGATCACCTTCTTTTAACCACTTCAGCCCCGGACGGATTTACCCCCTTCCTGACCAGAGCACTTTTTGCGATTCGGTACTGTGTCGCTTTAACTGACAATTACTTTGGCGTCCTTTTTTTCACACAAATAGAGCATTATTTTGGTGGTATTTGATCACCCCTACGGTTTTTATTTTTTGCGCTATAAACAAAAAAATAGCGTCAATTTTGAAAAAAGACATTATTTTTTACTTTTTGCTATAATAAATATCCCCCAAAATATATAAAAAATAAAATTTTCCTCAGTTTAGGCCGATACGTATTCTTTTACTTATTTTTGGTAAAAAAAAAAATCGCAATAAGCGGTTATTGATTGGTTTGTGCAAAAGTTATAGCGTCTACAAAATAGGGGATAGTTTTATGGCATTTTTATTAATAATTTTTTTTTTACTAGTAATGGCGGCGATCAGCGATTTTTATCGTGACTGCGACATTATGGCGGACACATTGGCATTAATACTGCGATCAATGCTATAAAATTGCATTGATTACTGTAAAAATGTCACTGGCAGTGAAGGGGTTAACCACTAGGGGCGGGGAGGGGTTAAGTGTGTCCTAGAGGAGTGTTCCTAACTGTCTGGGGGGTGGGCTTGTGTGACGTGGACACTGATCGGTGCTCCCGATGACAGGGAGCAAACGATCAGTGTCCTGTCATTAGGCAGAACGGGGAGAAGCTGTTTACATCGGCATCTCCCCATTCTTGAGCTCCATGACACGATCGCGGGTATCCCCGTGGTGATCGAGTCCGCGGGTCCCCTGGTCACGGTCACGAAGCTCATGGCAGGCGGGTGCATGGCGGGAATTTCAAAGTAACGTACGGGTACGTTACTTTGCCCAGCCGTGCCATTCAGCCGACCTATATATGCTGACAGCGGTCGGCAAGTGGTTAATTGAGACAAGGTCACTGAGATCAAATTCTCAGATACATCAGTTTGCAATACAAAGTGAATAAACCGACACACATTTCAAAGGCATCTGTCTTTGTTTGACCCCATTGATTAGGGGTGCAACGGATCAAAAAACTCACGGATCGGATCGTTCCTCGGATCAGAGTCACGGATCGGATCAATTTTCGGATCAGCAAAAAAAAAAAAAAAAACAAGACAAATAAACATAAAGTTTTATCTTTTTGTTTATTAACACTATTAAATTTACTTGAAAATATATAAAATCAAGTTTAAAGGGCACAAGGCATAATATCTTTTTTTTAATTTTAACATAATGAAAAACAACTTAGTGCAACATAAAAGGCATATCTCCTTCCTTTAAACATGGACCAATGGGCAATGAGCCAAAAACAACTGAACTTAAAGTGCAACAGAAGGCACGTCATCTTCCTTGAAACATGGATAGTGAAAGCCTAGTATGGATTGTCCACATCATCATCAAAGAAGAATAAAAGAAAGCGCTTATAATTTTAAATTCTTTTTCAAAAAGACAAGGATGTCTACATTGTCTGGGGAGAGTGTGGACCTCGTTGCAGTCACGATGTCCCCTGCTGTTGAGAACACTCTCTCGGAAGGCACTGAAGAGCCTGGCACAGCGAGATAGCATCTTGCCATCTTGGCAATATGAGGGTATTTACACTCGTTGCATTTCCACCATGTCAGCGGATCACCATGCACTATAATGCCGCTTGCTGCCATCAGGTAGGATGCCACCTCCTCTTTGATGATGTCAGCAGGAGTCTTATTGTCTTTGCTGGCAAAGGTCTCTCCAAAAAGCTCTGCCATCGCCGACTTCTTTTGTGGAGGAGATGATTCCAAGTTTGCTCCTGTTGGCTCTGCAGCTTGACCCTGCGGAAAAAAAAAATTATTTAATAATTAAACCTATTTATTTTCACGTTTCATAGACATGAAAAATGTAGCAATATTATTGCCACATTTTTCATGTCTATGATACATGAAAATAATAACATTTAATAAAAGCCATTATTATGAAAATAAAAAATGTATTTAGATTTATAATTTTTTAAAAATATTATTTTTCTTTACCTCATCACAGTCTTCAGTGCCCAGACTTCTCACAATCTCAGTGGTGAGGTCACTGTACGTCCTCTGGCGTAGGGCAGGGTCCATGTGAGACAGGGACTTGAACCTTGGATCCAGGGCAGTAGATCTATGAAGGTAGTCCTGTAGAGTAGGGGGTAAAGTGTATCTGGGCTGCAGGTCCTCTCTAATGGCAGTCTTGACATCTCGAGTGATGGTGCTGTCTTCCAGATTTGGAGCCATGGATTGTAGAATCCTTTTTTTCAGCGGCATGATCATCGATACAGATGGTGAACTTTCAGTGCTCAGCAGAGCTGTAACGGTTTTGAGGAGTTTAAGCACCTGGAGGACCTCCTCTGCCACTCTCACATCATCATCGGACAGGGTAATGATGTCTTTCACAGTTTTCTTAAGGGTCTTATCGGTCAATGCAGAGTATATAGGTGCCTGCTGTTCCAGATAACGCTCCAGCATATCATAAGTGGAGTTCCACCTTGTTGGGACATCATGTATGAGCTTATGAGTTGGCAGCTTTAGCATTTCTTGCTTTGTCTTAAGCACATGAGCTGCTGTTGTGCTTCGGTGGAAGTAGGAAACCACCTTCCTGATCCTCCCAAGGAGGCGGTCCATCCTATTTACCGAAATTCCCTTCTGCAATGCCAAATTCACTACATGTGCAAAGCACCCTATCTGTGGGCCCAGTCCTGCCTCATTCACTGCATTTATTTGATTTTTGGCATTATCAGTTGTGACTGGGATATTAGTATTGGGCCTCTTCATCTTCCATTCCTCTACTGCTTGTGTCAGTACCTGCGCAAGATGAGTGCTTGTGTGACTCTCGTAGAGGGGCCGTGTCTGCAGCACCGGACTTCTCATCTCCCAGTCTGCTGTGATGAAGTGAGCGGTTATCGTCACATAGCTCTCCGTTCCTCTGGACGTCCACCCGTCTGTCGTGAGCGCAACAGAGGTTGCTCGGGATAGCTCATCCACAACTTTTTTCTTCTCCTGCTCATAAAGATCTGGCACAATCTTTGCGCTGAAGTGGGTGCGCGACGGGATGTCGTAACGTGGCTCAAGCACTTTCAGCATGTGTTTAAAGCCCTCGTTTTGCACAACTGAATATGGCCTCATGTCTGCACCTATAAATACACCGATAGCTTTTGTGATGGCTTTAGCCCGGTCCGATTGTGCAACAAGGGGCTGCTTAAATGCCGCGGCGATAAGCGGTTGTTGAGCAGCTTTCGTTTTCACTCCTGTCAGTGAAACACCGGGGTGATGTCGCTTCAAATGCGTGGCCATGCTTGATGTGTTTCCACTGTCATATGACTTTCTTGTGCCACAGTGCCTACACACCGTCACGGTTTTATCCACTGACCTCTTTCCTTCATCATCATATTTGGCAGGGAATCCAAAATGCTCCCATACAGGGGATTTAAATGACGTGGGGCGTTCAAGCTCCTCCGTTCCTCCGCTCGCCATGACCACACTGTATGTGTGTGGACTGATTCCTTCCCCAAAGTAGAGGCAGGATGTGGAGGCGATTTGGTAGCCTGGAGGACGTTCCAGGGGAGGACGGAATACTGGGCACAGTGGGCAGTCGGTCGCCCGACTCGCCAGTCAGGGAAGGCAGGGGAGCTCACCTGGAAAAAAGGAAAGAAACTGCGCTAAGACGGTGACCTAGAAGCGATCTTGTGCGGCCGACCACAAAAACCGTCTAAAACTCAGTGGAAGCAGCAATCCTTCTGCACAAAATCCCAATACAGCAAATAAAATATAGAAAAAATAGGATCGTGCTAAACGTAATATTACAGGGGAACGACGTAAACACATGAATTGGTGTAAAGACATTCCAAGGTATTTAGTAAGAGGCATGGTGAGCTTTTTGATGTTGTCATTTTTTCCCACAATTCTTTGCAAAATGAATTATTTTTTTATTTTTTTTCTACAAATTTCTCATTGTAATAGGTTATTTCTCTCACATGGCATGTGTATACCACAAATGACACCCCAAAATAAATTCTGCTACTCCTCCTGATTATTACGATACCACATGTGTGGGACTTTTACACAGCCTGGCCACATAGAGAGGCCCAAAAGGCAGGGAGCACCATCACATGTTCTAGGGGCATAAATTACACATCTAAATTGTTGACTACCTAGTACACTTTTGAAGGCCCTGGAGCACCAGGACAATGACACATGACACTGACGTGGCACTGATGACACGTGACACTGACGTGGCACTGATGACAGATGGTACTAATACGGGGCACTGATGACACGTGACACTGATGACAGATGGCACTAATATGTGGCACTGATGAGAGATGGCACTTATACATACCACTGATATCACGTGGCACTAATATGTGGCACTGATGAGAGATGGCACTAATACGTGGCACTGATGAGTCATGACAGACGGCACTAATACGTGGCACTGATGACACATGACACTGATGACACTGATGACAGATGGCACTGACAGGTGGCGCTGATGACAGATGGCAGTAATACGTGACACTGATGACAGATGGCACTAATATGTGGCACTGATGACAGATGGCACTATGTGGCACTGATGACAGGTGGCACTGACAGGTGGCACTGACTACAGATGGCACTGACTACAGATGGCACTGACTACAGATGAGATGGCACTGGGGATGGCACTGGGCACAGATGGCATTGGGGACAGATGGTTATGGCAATTGGCATTGGGGACAGATTGCAGTGGTGGCAGTGGGCACAGATGGCATTTCATTTTTTTTTTTTTGAAACTTACGGCGCTGCAGCCGTTCATCTCCTCCTCCTCACACACTGTCTCTGTGTGAGGAGGGGGAGCGGCGCTGAGAGATGATCTCATATGTTTACATATGAGATCATCTCTCATTGGCCATGGCGATCACGCTGTAAACGGCCGCTGTGATTGGCCGTTTACAGCGATCTGTGATTGGCCGTGTCCGAGGGACACGGCCAACACAGAATTTCCCTGCTGCGCGCTCGTGAGCGCGCACAGGGAACGAGGAAAGGGGAGGCCGTCATATGACGTCCTCCCGGGATTTCACATCCGCGCTGTGGCCGTCATTCGGCTACGGCCGGATGTGAAGTGGTTAAACAATGCCCCCCCCCCCCAATAAAATGCAGCTTATTACAAGCATAAAAAACATAGTCAGCAATGCATATCAGATATCACTGATGATATGTGCCAAGCTCACCACCGATCAAAGTTCCTCCAAACAGACCGATGTGATGAGTCCCGGGATGACGCTAATCGTGTCGTGCTGATGGGTTGCGACATGATTAGCGTCATCCCGGGACTCATCACAGCAGTCTGTTTGGAGGAACTTTGATCTGTGGTGAGCTTGGCACAAATCATCAGTAATAAATAATATGCTGACTATTTTTTTAATGGGCTGCATTTTATTGGGGGCGGGGATCGTTTAGTAGTAGGGAAGTGTGGTACCTGCTTTAGAAGTTGCAGAATTGGCCAGGCAAGGAATCCAGCGTGACTGCTCCGGAATCCAGTCACATGGGCTCCTGTGGCAGAATGAATGAACTTGCGGCTGGGGGTGACGTCAGCGCGCAGCTCGTCGCCGCCGGGTGTACCAAGATGGCCGCCCGCTCCATAGCTAGGCCGAAGCCGCAGCCTTTCCTAAAGGCCACGGCCGCGGACCGCTCTGCGGATCGCGAGGGGTGCCGATCCGGACAGGCCGATCCGTACGGATCACGGATCGGTCACGATCCGTTGCACCCCTACCATTGATCAAACACAACATCTTTTTGTCTCAAAAAATCTCATAATGGTTTAACTTTATCACATTTCTGTAAAAACTCTTTGCAACGATTTACTTCGGTCAAAAATGTATATAATGCCTTGTAAGATGATGGAATTGGAATAGCAGAAATGTTTCTAACATTTTCCTGTGATAGTTGTCTCTGTTCATGACTAATTTGCATATGAAAGAATGCTACCTGACGTTTCATCAAGTGAACTGTTTCTGTGTTCAATTTCAGCCCTGCCATTTGTAACAAAGTAAATAACTCAGACAAAAGAGTGACATGTTCCGCTATACTCTGTTTAGACAGCAAAAACTTGTCCACATGCTGGAAAATACATTCTGGTCTAGAGAATTTTGATAATACTTTCTTTAACCATCTCAATACAGTGCATTTTCACCCCTTTCCTGACCAAGCCATTTTTTAGCTTTCAGCGCTGTCGCACATTGAATGACAATTGCACGGCCGTGCGACGTGGCTCCCAAACAAAATTTGCGTCCTTTTTTTCCCACAAATAGAGCTTTCTTTTGGTGGTATTTGATCACCTCAGCGTTTTTACTTTTGCGCTATAAACAAGTTTGAAAAAAAAAATATATTTTTTACTTTTTGCTATAATAAATATCCATTTTTTTTTTAAAACAAATTTTTTCCTCAGTTTAGGCCGATACGGATTTTTCTACATATTTTTGGTAATAAGCGTATATTGATTGGTTTGCGCAAAAGTTATAGCGTCTACAAAATAGGGGATAGATTTATTGCATTTTTATTATTTTTTTTTTTTAACTAGTATCTGCTATTTTTATTGTGACTGCGATATTGCGGCGGACATATCGGACACTTTTGACACATTTTGGGACCATTCACATTTATACAGCGATCCGTGCAATGAAAAAGCATTGATTACTGTATAAATGTGACTGTCAGGGAAGGGGTTAAACACTAGGGGGCGCTGACGGGGTTAACATGTTCCCTGGGAGTGATTCTAACTGTAGGGGGAGGGGATTGACAAGGGGAGGAGACCGATCAGTGTTTCTCTGTATTGAGAACACACCATCGGCTCCTCTCCTCTGACAGGACCGTGGATCTGTGTGTTTACATACACAGATCCATGGTCCTGCTGTGTAACCGGGCAATCGCGGGTGCCCGACGGACATCGCGGCCGCCGGCACGCGCGCTGAGTCCCCAGTTACATGGCGCGCGCGCCCCCTGGTGGGCCGAAAAGGTGAGGGCGTCATATGACACCCTCCCGCCACGAGAGCTGCGCCGCCTGGCCGTCAATAGACAGCCGGCCGGTAGGGATGAGCCCGGTGTTCGATTCGAACCCATGCTCGGCGAGCCCAGAACTATTTGGGCCGCTTGCATCAAATTCGTGTGATGTGAGCGGCCCGCAATGCACTGCGCCAGTCGCAGTGCATTGCTGGCTGATGATTGGCCAAGCATGCACTGTGACCCGCATGCTTGGCCAATCAAAGAGCCAGCGGCGAGGAGAGCAATAATTGGCCACAGGCAGTATGCCTGTGGCCAATTATAGCTCAGGGGGTTTAGTACACGCCCCACAGTATAAAAGGCTGCCGCACCGGCGGCCTCGCATATTGTGTTGTGTTCCAGCGTCAGTGTTATGTGCTGCTGACTGCTGACATTATGTGCTGTGATTGTGGGGATTAGTGTGTGCGTGCTGTTAGTACAGCATTGCAGTATCACATCTGAGGGGTGTCTAAAGTATGCCTGTGAAGGGGCGTATGTTTCCTGTGCTTAGAACTGTCCCTGCACAAAGTGTCATTTTTGCAGGAAAAAAAGCTATTTAAAATCACTCGCGGCTAATGAATTGACAGCTCCCATAACACAGAGAACAGTCATTCATTGAAAGCCATTGATAAAAAAAAAGTCATTGATAAAAAATAAAAATTAAAAAAAAGCGTGGGGGTCCCCCCAAATTCAATAACCAGGCCCTTCGGGTCTGCTATGGATATTAAGGGGGACCCCAGCCAAAAAAAAAAAAATGGCGTTGGGTCCCCCTCAAAATCCATACCAGACCCTTGAGGTCTGGGATGGATTTTAAGGGGAACCCCGGCCAAAAAAAAAATAAAAAAAATGGCGTGGGGTCCCCCTTAAAATCCATACCAGACCCTTATCCGAGCACGCAACCTGGCAGGCCGCAGTAAAAGAGGGGGGGACGAGAGCGCCCCCCCCTCCTGAACCATACCAGGCCACATGCCCTCAACATTGGGAGGGTGCTTTGGGGGTCTGAGACCCCCAAAGCACCTTGTCCCCATGTTGATGAGGACAAGGGCCTCATCCCCACAAGCCTGGCCATTGGTTGTGGGGGTCTGCGGGCGGGGGGGTTATCGGAATCTGGAAGCCCCCTTTAACAAGGGGACCCCCAGATCCCGGCCTCCCCCCTGTGTGAAATGGTAAGGGGGTACCTACCATTTCACCAAAAAAGTGTCAAAAATTTTAAAAATGACAGGAGACGGTCTTTGACAATTCCTTTATTAAAATCTTCTTTCTTCTGGTCTTCCTTCTTCCTCTCTTCATCCTTCGGTTTCTTCATCTTCTCCTTCCGGCATCTTCTTCCAGCTTCTTCTTCCATCATCTTCTTCCTCCGATCCGCTTCTTCTTGCTCTGGTCTTCTTGTCCGGCATCTTCTTCCATGGCGTCGGCGTCTCTTCTGGGCCGCTCCGCGCAATGAGAGGCTCCCGCTGTGTGAGGCTTCGCTGCGTCTGACAGGTCTTTTACGGAGGGCGGGGCCACCTGGTAGAAGATGATGGAAGAATAAGATGGAAGAAGATGCCGGAAGGAGAAGATGAAGACACCGAAGGATGAAGAAAGGAAGACCAGAAGAAAGAAGATTTTAATAAAGGGATTGTCAAAGACAATTTTGTACCCCTTACCATTTCACACAGGGGGGGGGGGCGGGATCTGGGGGTCCCCTTGTTAAAGGGGGCTTCCAGATTCCGATAAGCCCCCCGCCCGCAGACCCCCACAACCAATGGCCAGGGTTGTGGGGACGAGGAAGTTACATTACAACTCTTTCATCTTTTCCATGAGGATAGACTGCATGGAGCCAGCTAAGCCTGCACTACACTACTGTTCAGAGGAAATCCCAATCCTTCTAAGGCAGCATCGCTGCTGGGGATGAACTATACTGTATACTTATCCATCACCCTCATCTTGGGTTTCCACTGAGCATCCAGTGCCTCCATCTGACCGTGGTCTTCACTTCATCATAACCCTGGAATAGTTGTTCACCTAGGTGTAGTCCAAACACCATTCAGCACGTTTGACTCATACGGCGTAAGCCCATTGAGTCCATGAGAGTCGGTAAGCCTCTTTCCAGTTGGTGATGGAAAGCTTCAGACAAGCCGCACAAGTCACTTTTTATTATTTTGGATTCACCTATGTCACTATTTTGGTGTAATATTGTTGATTTTTATTATTGTTTTATATAATCACTTTCAATTGATTATGAATATTTATCACTAATACTTTTACATTTATATTGAGTTTCATGACTTTTTATCACATTTATATTATATCATCTTTATTTATATTTCACTATATTTGTTAAATATCAATCTTTGAACACTTATGAGCGCCGCACTTTATATTCATTACGGTTTTTATTTTATACAATTATTGCTGTGCAGGCTGCTGTATCCACCACTGTTAGCGCGGTTTCCCATCTTTCTGTTTAATTTTGTGGGGACGAGGCCCTTGTCCTCATCAACATGGGGACGAGGTGCTTTGGGGGTCTCAGACCCCCAAAGCACCCTCCCAATGTTGAGGGCATATGGCCTGGTACGGTTCAGGAGGGAGGGGGGGGCGCTCTCGTCCCCCCCTATTTTCCTGCGGCCTGCCAGGTTGCGTGCTCGGATAAGGGTCTGGTATGGATTTTGAGGGGGACCCCACGCCATTTTTTTTTTGGCCGGGTTTCCCCTTAAAATCCAGACCTCAAGGGTTTGGGATGGATTTTGAGGGGGACCCCACGCCATTTTTTTTTGTCTGGGGTCCCTCTTAATATCCATAGCAGACCTGAAGGGCCTGGTTATTGAATTTGGGGGGACCCCCAAACTTTTTTTTTTATTTATTTTTTTATTTTTTATCAATGACTTTTTTTTATCAATGACTTTCAATGAATGACTGTTCTCTTGCTTACGGGAGCTGTTAATTCATTAGCCGCGAGTGATTTTAAATAGCTTTTTTTCCTGCAAAAATGACACTTTGTGCAGGGACAGTTCTAAGCACAGAAAACATGCGCCCCTTCACAGGCATACTATACACACCCCCAGGTACGAAATTTAAAGAAATATTACACTTTTATTGTTTCACTTTAAGCATTATTAAAATCACTGCTCCTGAAAAAACGGCCGTTTAAAAAAAAAAAATTTGCATTGATACATGTCCCCTGGGGCAGGACCCAGGTCCCCAAACACTTTTTATGACAATAACATGCATATTAGCCTTTAAAATTAGCACTTTTGATTTCGAACGTTCGCATCCATTGTAACTAATAGGGTTCTTATGTTCGCACGGACTTTAGGTCCGTTCGCGGGTTCTGGTGCGAAACGAACCCGGGGGTGTTCGGCTCATCCCTACCAGGCGGTCAGCAAGCAGTTAACCACTTTCAGACCAGACCATTTTGCTGGCTTAAGACCAGACCACTTTTTGCGATTCAGCACTGCGTCGCTTTAACTGACAATTGCGCGGTCGTGCGACGTGGCTCCCAAACAAAATTGATGTCCTTTTTTCCCACAAATAGAGCTTTCTTTTGGTGATATTTGATCACCCCTGCGGTTTTTATTACAAATAATATGTGCAACTGCTGGACCCTGACATAACATGCCTCAATCCCTATTATATGTAGAGTGAAAAGAAAAAGGGGGGTACTTTGTGGGACTTTAAATGAGGCATGGATATGTATTTAAAAAATAGTTTAGGATACCTGGAAATAAAATTCTCTGTCTCGGGCCCTGAAGGGGAAAGTCTGTGTAGCTGTAAATGGTTACTGGGTTGATATAGTGGGTACAATTGAACTCGTAGGCGTTAAATAATGTAGCATAATATATGGTACATAAGTCATGCGTATCATCGCATGAATGACAAATAGTAATCAAATAAGTAATTATTGGTATTTATTATGATGAATAAAACATAATGGTACAGACAATCATGAATAAGCAATGATTGGGTGGATACACAGATCTGGTGGACAAGGTTATCCTAGAGGGGAATAATATTAGGGATAGACTGGGCTTGTCATCCCTAAGTGGAGACTAAAGTGTTGGTTAATTCTCACATTTCCCTGAAGAGGGAGAGGGGAGATCCGTGTATCCACAAAAAATTGTTTAATCAATCCAATACATCAAAAGAAGGGTTTTTGTGATTTAATGTGTCATAATATATGACACAACAGGTCATGCATAGCATAGCATAAACAGATAAAAACAGTAATATTGGCATATATAGATGTATATTTGGAAGAGAGAAGATGGGTACAAATAATCACAATTTTTTGAAAAAAATATATAAAAAGTGGATACACAGAGCAAATGGATAAAAATGATCCTGAAATATACATGTGGTTTGATAAAATTGTACAATTGAGGTAGAACTCGTCTTGGCATCCCTGAGTGTGAACTCTACGCGTTTCATGTCGTTTAAAGCCAATCATCAGGAGTGGAATGCATCAATAATGGCTACAGAAAAGAAAAGAAATAATAAGTGAATCAGTGCGGTCTCCAATATTTAGTCATGCTCTCTACAGGAGAGCGGGTTTAAAAAGATATATATTTTACCTCTGGCATCACCCGTATTAGTCGCCCAATATACCCCAAATGGGAACGGGACGGTGGCCCTGAAGATATTCTCTCACCCGGGGTTGGGGCGGGGACACAGCCCCCCCACCACAGGGCTCTCCAACGGAGAACCAGAGGTGTGGTAACCAGGGATGGGATCCATGGAGGAACCGAAATAGCCACAACACACTAGGGGTGTAAGGTTTGTACATGGGAATCATGGCTCCAGTTTGTCTGAAATGTTGAAAAAAATGTAGATAGGGATTGAAATTTAATGGAAACAAAAACAAAACAAAACAAAGCAAAAAACAGAAAGCAAAAAAGAAAAGAAGACAGAAAAAAGTGAAGAATGGTGTGTGAGGTTTAAATGTGAATGGATGAAATGTGTGAATTTCGGTGATTAACAAGTCATGGTAGTGAATATGGTGTGTTGATAGATATGTGAGGTGTGATGTGAAAATAGATGTAGAGAGAAAAGTAAATAAATAAAAAGAAAAAGAAAAACACAGAGCAGTGTGTGTACCTGGAGTGTTGAGCATGATCCACAGACCCTTTTCTCCTGGTGGAATGTGTGGAGTGAGCTAGTCGGCTCATCCGAATCCATTTATCCCCAGCTCATGTGTGTCACCGCCGACGTCATGCATACCTCGTGAACCAAATTGGCTGGACGGAGCAGATCCCCCGCCCCGGTCAATTAGATCTCGCGGGAAAAACACCCCCTCCTCCAGTTCATGAGGGATGGAAAAGCACTGGCTCAAATCGGCGCCTGAAAGGCGTTACGCATAAGGCGTGCTGACATGACATCGATGCGCCAAGGTCCGGCCCCGCCCCCCTCCCCTGATTGGGGACGGGTAAACCTCACATACATTTAAACCTCACACAACATTCTTCACTTTTTTCTGTCTTCTTTTCTTTTTTGCTTTCTGTTTTTTGCTTTGTTTTGTTTTGTTTTTGTTTCCATTAAATTTCAATCCCTATCTACATTTTTTTTCAACATTTCAGACAAACTGGAGCCATGATTCCCATGTACAAACCTTACACCCCTAGTATGTTGTGGCTATTTCGGTTCCTCCATGGATCCCATCCCTGGTTACCACACCTCTGGTTCTCCGTTGGAGAGCCCTGTGGTGGGGGGGCTGTGTCCCCGCCCCAACCCCGGGTGAGAGAATATCTTCAGGGCCACCGTCCCGTTCCCATTTGGGGTATATTGGGCGACTAATACGGGTGATGCCAGAGGTAAAATATATATCTTTTTAAACCCGCTCTCCTGTAGAGAGCATGACTAAATATTGGAGACCGCACTGATTCACTTATTATTTCTTTTCTTTTCTGTAGCCATTATTGATGCATTCCACTCCTGATGATTGGCTTTAAACGCCATGAAACGCGTAGAGTTCACACTCAGGGATGCCAAGACGAGTTCTACCTCAATTGTACAATTTTATCAAACCACATGTATATTTCAGGATAATTTTTATCCATTTGCTCTGTGTATCCACTTTTTATATATTTTTTTCAAAGAATTGTGATTATTTGTACCCATCTTCTCTCTTCCAAATATACATCTATATATGCCAATATGACTGTTTTTATCTGTTTATGCTATGCTATGCATCACAAATCACAAAAACCCTTCTTTTGATGTATTGGATTGATTAAACAATTTTTTGTGGATACACGGATCTCCCCTCTCCCTCTTCAGGGAAATGTGAGAATTAACCAACACTTTAGTCCCCACTTAGGGATGACAAGCCCAGTCTATCCCTAATATTATTCCCCTCTAGGATAACCTTGTCCACCAGATCTGTGTATCCACCCAATCATTGCTTATTCATGATTGTCTGTACCATTATGTTTTATTCATCATAATAAATACCAATAATTACTTATTTGATTACTATTTGTCATTCATGCGATGATACGCATGACTTATGTACCATATATTATGCTACATTATTTAACGCCTACGAGTTCAATTGTACCCACTATATCAACCCAGTAACCATTTACAGCTACACAGACTTTCCCCTTCAGGGCCCGAGACAGAGAATTTTATTTCCAGGTATCCTAAACTATTTTTTAAATACATATCCATGCCTCATTTAAAGTCCCACAAAGTACCCCCCTTTTTCTTTTCACTCTGCGGTTTTTATTGTTTGCGCTATAAACAAAAAAAGAGCGACAATTTAAAAAAAAAGCATTATTTTTTACTTTTTGCTATAATAAATATCCCCCAAAAATATATATATTTTTTTTTTTCCTCAGTTTAGGCCGATATGTATTCAATAAGCGATTATTGATTGGTTTGCGCAAAAGTTATAGCGTTTACAAAATAGGGGATAGTTTTATAGCATTTTTATTAATATTTTTTTTTTACTAGTGATGGCGGCGATCAGCGATTTTTATTGTGACTGCGACATTATGGCAGACACATCAGACATTTTTGACACATTTTTGGGACCATTGTCATTTATACAGCAATCAATTCTATACAAATGCACTGATTCCTGTGTAAATGACACTGGCAGTGAAGGGGTTAACCAGGAGGTGGCAGTGTAGGGGTTAAGTGTGTCCTAGGGGTGTGTTGCTGACTGTGGGGGGCGTGGCTGTGTGTGACAGTCACTGATCTCTGCTCCAATCACAGGGAGCAGAGATCAGTGTCACTTATTGCTAGGCAGAACGGGGAGATGCTTGTTTACTTCAGCATCTCCCCATTCGTCCTCCCCGTGAGACGATCGAGGGTATCCCTGTGGTGATCGAGTCCGCGGGACCTGCGATCGGAATCACGGAGGTCCCGATGGCACGGCGGCAAATTCAAAGGGACATACCTGTACGCCCTTATGCCTGTCCGTGCAATTCTGCCGGCGTTCATCGTTGTGCGCCGGTTGGGAAGCAGTAAAACACTCATGCACTATACCATCACTAATGTCCAATCCTGGAATTATTCTAGTGAATGCATATATTAATTCTTTATTAAAGCTGAAGGCAAGTTTATATTGACAGCTTTTAGCTAATAATACAAAAAAATTACTATTTCTGATTTCCAGTACAGAAAATACTTTGGCCTTGGCATCCAAGTATGACATTAAATTTAAATTAGGAACAATAGGTTCGAACGTGTGTCTTTGTGAGTGTGTGAAGCTTCCTCGTGGTGTCTGAAGCAAATCTGCCCCACTGTGATTCTGTTCCTAGCTTTTACTAAAATCTGACCCCCACTTTATCTTTAAAAGGGCTGGTTTAAAGTTCCTCTGAGCCTTATTGTCCTACAGACTCTTCTAATGAGTACTAGCCTCCCCTCTCACGCAAGGGTGGGGGTTGTTCAGTCTCTATGCATTGGCATTCCTGAGGCGTGGGCAAGAACAATGTGTGAAAGCATTTAACTTGTACATAATATAACAGCTAAATCAAATACTACATATACTAATATCTATCTATCTATCTATCTATATATATATATATATATATATATATATATATATATATATATATATATATATATATATATATATTATATTCAGTGAAAGCCCAATGTTCTTATTAATATCCTAATCAAAAAATATTGTAATATAAAGAACTTATAATCTTAACTAAAACATAAACTTTTACATCTTAAGAACTGTGAATCCTTCCTTCTACATTTTCCATCTGTGATGGGGGGAGGTAAGAACAAATTATTACCATATGTGAGCTCTCCAAAGAAATGCTTATGAAGCTTATAACAACATATAAATACTCATTCTAAAAAGAACCAATCCATTCATTGATTTGTTAATATTTATTAATTGATAAATATTAGATATTAGATTAAAGAAACTTTATAACACTCCTTAACTTTTACTGTTTACAGTTTCCTCAACTGCACTGTATGTTTGTATAAACGAAGGGGGGATAGTGGACTAGGGATTATAGCGGTGCAATAATAATGCAAAAGAGTCGGGGTTAACTCACAGTTCAATGCTCATAACACATATTGATTAATAAAAATAGTTTTATTACATATAGAAAATTACATAAACACGAGAAAAAATGAAGAAAAATTGTTAGTGTACATTTAGCAAGACTTAATCATAAGAGGTCATGACAAAAAATGATTAAAAATTCATTTGAAACAACATATTGTCATTTATACAGAAGAAAATCCAGAATTATCATTTGGTTCAAATAATGCACATGGAGTTTGGAAGCGATTCAAAATTACTGTAAGTGAGATGACCTGAGATGGATTAGGTACGTCTTAGTAGACAGTTCCGACATGTTTCGCCATAACAATGGCTTCCTCAGGGTAGGTCTACTTTACAGGATAAATGTATCTAATGAAAAAGATTATCATAATTAGTCCAATTTACTGATAAATGAGGCCAGAGGTAATCCAATGTCAAAGTTAAATAGGGGGAAGGGATTTCTCATGGAGACAGCCCGGGAGGATTCCACTGATTGCGATTCAAAGGGGGATGCCCTCACCCCACCTCCCCTGATGATGAGGAAACAGGGGGATCCCCTTTAAAACCATCCAAAACTTACCCAAATCGGTGTAAATGTCAGATTCGGCTCAAGCTGTGGAGTAGGGCGGTCTTAAAGGATGCCTATCATGCTTAGCAGAAGGCGGGTCAAGCCAGGTAAAAACAGGAGTTTTTTCTAATTGAAAGAAAGGGGAAGATATTTGAAAAGAGAAAAATAATAGAAATTTAAGTAATATAGTGTTGTAAGTCCATGATAAATTGATTCATGGACATAACGCCATACACTATATGATGGACAAATGTCTCAAATATTTACTTACTTGAATGGTTTAAAGGGTACTGGTAATGAATTTATTGGGGGAACCTTGAAATTCCGGAAAGGAATGATTGGTAGGCGGGAGGCACCTGAAAGGGTATTGAATGAACATGAGGTTCCAAAATTCTGAGGGGCAATGGGTGAGGAGAAAGAGATTGTATATGGATACAAGCAATTATAATTTAATACCTGTGTTGAAATATGAAGAAAAGAGCCAATTCTGCCTAAGACAGGCAATTTATGGGCACCCTAAAGAAAAAGGGGTGTCCAGGCGGCCAAAGGTCTGCAATGAATTAAAAAGAAAAATATATTCAAAACAAGCCAAATTGGGTAAAATGAAAGGTAGCACTAAAGAAATCGGGGAATAAGTAACAAAAGGGTTTGAATAACTTACTTGGATGCAAAAAGGTTCAATACGTCAGGTGCCTCCAGAGTCCTGTGCCGGACTGAGCTAACAAGCTGGCTTTTATACCGGCCTTCCAGATCGAGGAGGCGTGGGAAACGCCCCTCGGTCAGCGGACATGAGAGCCTGTGCGCAGACGCGTCGCACGCACCTCCGCCAGGAGCCTACAAGGACCATAGTTCCCGGCGGTGTGCGTGTACATAGCGTGATGACGTAATCGCCGGAGTGCGGCGAGTTACTGGCAGAGGCTGGAGATGGGCGGGCTTAATAGCACCGCCCTCGGGTGTCCATGCTAAGCAGGGAGGCATTCCCAGAGAGACATACCCATCCTCAATTCAGCGGCCGAATCGTAACAACCGAGAGATGGAATTGGGGTGATTAGGAGGAGAAAAAAAGGGGGAGGAGGACGAAGCCTAAGGGGTGTTCAAGAGGCGATCCGATGGATCGTAAAATACAGGGGATATCTCGCCCAGTCAATATCTCTGATTTAGTACGGTTAATACTAAATAATCAGGATTGGACAAACTTGGGCCATATCTATTTAGATATCTTAGAAGGCTGGCAAGTAAAAAGTAAGTTAGACAAAGACACATAAACAATTTTTTGGACACATCAAGCCAATTTAATATTTGTCAGGTGTCTATTAGGATTGTTCAGAATAATTGCAACAGGGGCGAGTTAACAGAGTCAAGTTAATTGTGTACAATTGAGGTTCAATTCCCATACAGTATGTTTGATAGAGTTTCACAATATTTTTAATTGGTTTCCATGTGTATTAAAGAATAGCATAAGGTTATTTATACATTTAGGAAAACATTTTAGAAAAGATGAAATAAAAATTAAAGGAAGGAGCAAGCTTTGGCGCATGTTGATAGTGACCCCAGCGGGTGAGGACCAAAGGGAGGAGACATCAGAATTAGTTAGTATAATTCAGGAACTGGGGAAAGGGAAGGTAGGACAGGGAGGATAAGAGGGGTAGGAAAGGAGAATTGGGCATGGGGGGAAAAAAGGAGATGGGAAGGAAAGGGAAGAAGGGAGAGGGTTACAAAAAGGATTTGAAGCTGAGGTATTCATTCATGCCCGGATATCTAGTGGCATCTAAGGTGTATATCCACCTAGTTTCGAGTTGGAGTAGACGGGTATCTATATCCCCTCCGCGTACATTGAGGGGTATATGTTCAAGGGCAGAAAACAAGATTGCAGTGGGATCAAAATTATGTTTTTGGGCTACATGGCGATTAATTGCTGTTGAAATTTTCTTTTTGGATAGAGGTTTAATGTGATCCTGTATACGGATAGAGAATGCTCTCTTTGTTTTTCCAACATAGAAACATCCACAACGACAAGTGGCTAGATAAATGACTCCTACAGTGTTACAGGTAACCCGATGTTTAGGCTTATATAGATTACCGTTCGGTAGTAAAGTGCTGTTGGAGTTGGACAAAAATGTGCAAGAGTCACAGTGACCACAGGAAAAGGTACCTGATTGGTTCATTTTTTTTTTTTTTTTTTTGCACATTTTTGTCCAACTCCAACAGCACTTTACTACCGAACGGTAATCTATATAAGCCTAAACATCGGGTTACCTGTAACACTGTAGGAGTCATTTATCTAGCCACTTGTCGTTGTGGATGCTTCTATGTTGGAAAAACAAAGAGAGCATTCTCTATCCGTATACAGGATCACATTAAACCTCTATCCAAAAAGAAAATTTCAACAGCAATTAATCGCCATGTAGCCCAAAAACATAATTTTGATCCCACTGCAATCTTGTTTTCTGCCCTTGAACATATACCCCTCAATGTATGCGGAGGGGATATAGATACCCGTCTACTCCAACTCGAAACTAGGTGGATATACACCTTAGATGCCACTAGATATCCGGGCATGAATGAATACCTCAGCTTCAAATCCTTTTTGTAACCCTCTCCCTTCTTCCCTTTCCTTCCCATCTCCTTTTTTCCCCCCGTGCCCAATTCTCCTTTCCTACCCCTCTTATCCTCCCTGTCCTACCTTCCCTTTCCCCAGTTCCTGAATTATACTAACTAATTCTGATGTCTCCTCCCTTTGGTCCTCACCCGCTGGGGTCACTATCAACATGCGCCAAAGCTTGCTCCTTCCTTTAATTTTTATTTCATCTTTTCTAAAATGTTTTCCTAAATGTATAAATAACCTTATGCTATTCTTTAATACACATGGAAACCAATTAAAAATATTGTGAAACTCTATCAAACATACTGTATGGGAATTGAACCTCAATTGTACACAATTAACTTGACTCTGTTAACTCGCCCCTGTTGCAATTATTCTGAACAATCCTAATAGACACCTGACAAATATTAAATTGGCTTGATGTGTCCAAAAAATTGTTTATGTGTCTTTGTCTAACTTACTTTTTACTTGCCAGCCTTCTAAGATATCTAAATAGATATGGCCCAAGTTTGTCCAATCCTGATTATTTAGTATTAACCGTACTAAATCAGAGATATTGACTGGGCGAGATATCCCCTGTATTTTACGATCCATCGGATCGCCTCTTGAACACCCCTTAGGCTTCGTCCTCCTCCCCCTTTTTTTCTCCTCCTAATCACCCCAATTCCATCTCTCGGTTGTTACGATTCGGCCGCTGAATTGAGGATGGGTATGTCTCTCTGGGAATGCCTCCCTGCTTAGCATGGACACCCGAGGGCGGTGCTATTAAGCCCGCCCATCTCCAGCCTCTGCCAG
>CM053026.1:282804108-282880716 GCA_028564925.1 Lithobates sylvaticus
TTTCCCCTTTTCCTAACCCCTTTCTCCCCATCTCCCTCCCATAAAAAAAGGGGTCCCCCCTCTCTCCGACTCGATCAAACAAAGTCTACCTCACCTCGTCTCCCCTTCTGTATGCAAAGTAAGGGGCCCATATATTCCAGTATTTCTCCTCTGCTCTTTCAATATCCGTGAGAAGATGTTTCAGCAAAGATTTTTTATACTTTTTAACCGACATTGGAACATCGTTTAGTAAAAATGCTGCCGGACTCTCCCCAAGAGACACACCTGTAATATTCTTAACTGTTTCCTCAACCATTTTACAGAATTCCCAAATTTTTCCACATTCCCAAAAAATGTGCAACATCGTACCCTCCGAGTCTAAACAGCGCCAGCATACATTTGATACCTGTGGGAATATTTTATGTAGAACACTTGGAGTTATGTACCATCTAGTGAGGATCTTATATCCTTCCTCTTGATATCTGTTTGCTACTGATGTTTTGTGGATAGATTTTAACATCTTATCCTTCTGCCTTTGGGAGAACACAGTCTTCAGCTCTCTTTCCCAGGCTTGTATAAAATTCAGGTCTTGAGGTGCCTCCAGTCCTGTTAGTAATTCATAAGAATATGATAGGGAATGTTTCAAACTTTCTCCATCCAGGCATATCTGCTCAAAACGTGATAGTCTCCGTACTTCTGGGTATATTTTGCCTTTTGATCAGATATAGGCTCCTAGCTGCATCACTCTGAAATAATGTAGATCTGATGATAGTTCTCTTTCTATCTCTCCTCTTGTCATTAGACAGTTACCCCTTGAAAAATGTATAATCCTATTTCTCCCCCTTTGTCTTACGTCATCAAATCTCCGCTCTGTAGTGCCTGGTTTAAAATCTGGCGTACCTAATACCGGAATCATAGGACTTGGGTATAGTGATATAATATGTCTTTTTAAAGATTCTCGTGATTATACTTAAGGTTGCACCTATCAGTGGATGTTTTCTAACTGCCATTGGAATGTCCTTTCCTGCTATCCATACCAATCTGTCCAAGGGGATCTCACTCGTTATTTGTTCCATTTTTACCCATGGCTTCTTCTCTTTGGCACACCAATCCATTACTCTGGCTAACTGTGAGGCTTCCTGATATCTAACTGGGTGCGGGAAGCCGATTCCTCCTTTTTCTTTAGGGAGAACTAAAATAGTTCTCCGTACTCTTGCTGGCTTCCCGGCCCAGATAAACCTCAGGAACCTTGAACGGAGTTCTTGCATAAAACTTGGGGGTATCTTTATTGGTATGGTTTGAAGCAAATAAAGAAGCCTTGGCATCACGTTCATCTTCATGATGTTTGTCTTTCCAAGCCATGTAAAGACCTCTCTATCCCATCTTTGTAAATCTGATTTAAATTGTTTTAACATTGGGGCATAGTTTACCTTAATTCGAATATCCTACTTAATTTCTTTGGTATTTTCGTCCCCAGATAACTTATATAGGATTCTGTCCACCTGAAATTGAACTGCATCGTTATCTGATGTGACAACGATGCATTCATTTCCAACCCCATAGCCTCCCATTTACTGTAATTCACCTTAAAATTTGCTATCTCCCCATATTTCTGTAGCTCCAATAGAAGAGGTGGTAGGGATATAACTGGAGAGGTTATAAAGAAAATAAGATCATCAGCGTAAGCCGCTAGCTTATATTCCTCAGTTTCTGTCTTTATGCCTCTAATATTGAAGTTAGCACGTATCTTCCTTAAGAATGGCTCCATTGTAAGAATAAAAATAATGGGAGACAGTGGGCATTCCTGGCGCGTTCCATTTCGGATACAAAATAGCTCTGAGATTCTGTCGTTCACCTTCACCCTTGCAGTCGGTACTGAATATAAATTTAGGAACCATCTCAGCATTCCCTCCCCCAAGCCAATATGTTGCAAAATGGCCCTTAGAAACACCCAGTCAACCCTATTAAATGCTTTTTCCGCATTTGCTGATATTAGTTTTAGGGGTTTCTGTTGTCTCTGTGACCAATAAATGGCGTTTACTAATCTTTGTGTATTCTCCCTCCCCTCCCTCCCAGCTGTAAACCCTACTTGATCGGGGTGTATCAGTGACGGGATATGTTCCACTAATCTAATGGCTAAGATCTTTGAAAAGATTTTTAAATCCACATTTAAGTTCATAACTGATTCACAAGTATTAATAAAGCTTACTACACTATATGAGGCTCTCCTCCTCTTCGTATAGCTGCTTTTGAGATATGTTTCCTGGGCCATAAAAAGGGGCATTTGAGAAGATTCCTGCGTTTTTAGCTGGATGAAGGATCTTTTTTTTTCTATTGTATTTTTTATTATTTTCCAAGAAATTACAAGTAATATAGGCAAACAGAAAATAAAATAAAATATAAGAAAATTACAAAAAATAAGCTATAACAAGCAATCTGATGGTACAAGTACCAATATATGTTCCTTTTAACGTTTCAAAAGGTACCAAAATAATATCTGATTTTGAAGATTATTATGTTTAGTCTCGAAGCATGGAAGAATAATGTACTAAGGTAATGAACCATAGTATTAAGATTGCTTTAGTAAGGCATTTTTAGCAGGATGCTCATAAGAGCCACATGAAAAATTACATCCAATAAGTGATTTAAAAATAACAAACAATCAAATTAAAATCAAAATTAAATAAATCTAAGTAAGTATGGTCTAGTTTACCCAGGAGAAAAAGAAATACAAAATAGAGTCTCTTTAATTTCAAACTGTAACTATCATTTATTAAATGTAATTGTTTCTGAATTATGGTGGGGAAGATGAATCAGTGGAATTTAAATCTGCCCAAAGAGTTTGAGAGGGTTGCTTTGTGGTACCAGTTCTTGTATTGAAATGGTGTCATTAGTTGTGTATTTTTTCTAAGTTAAAGAGGGATTGCACCTGAATTTTTTTTTTTAAAAGCCAGCAGCTACAAATACTGCAGCTTCTGACTTTTAATAAATGGACACTTACCTGTTCCAGGGTCCAGCGATGTCGGCAGCAGAGACTGATCAATCGCTCGGCTCTCTGCTGCTGCCGGCACCATTCTCAATGAGGGAATCAGGAAGTGAAGCGTTGCGGCTTCACTTCCCGGTTCCCTACTGCGCATGCGCGAGTCGCGCAATGCAATGAGAATCGTCCGCGCTGTCTCTGGGACCCGTGTGTGTCCCAGCAGACAGTGCGGCGGGACAGGAAGAGGCATAGACTCCCGTGGGAGTCTATGCCCGGAAGTGGGTGTAAATACCTGTCTTAGACAGGTATCTGCACCCCCCTCCCCCCTGAAAGGTGCCAAATGTGACACAGGAGGGGGGGAGGGTTTCGATGTGTGGAAGTTCCACTTTAGGGGGAATCCCGCTTCAAGATGCTTTCGCTACAAAAAAATGTCCATCTTGTAAAGAAACGACTGGTTGGGCCAAAGGATTGGACTATCGTGTCTAACCTTTTGATACAAAAAAGACTGTCGTTAACATTGGTGGAGTAGATGATGTCCAAGTTTTTAGTATTGCTTTATGAGCAGCTAAAAGGCATCATAAAGCCCACTTGGGGACTTAAGAGTTTCAAGGTCTTTCGGCTATGTCAGATTTTTTAATGTAGCCAAATAGGCAAGTTGTTGTGTTTTTGGGAATATGTACCGATGTAATTCCGAAAATGTGTCTCAGTATTCGGTCCCAAAATATTGAGATTTTCAAACATTCCCAAAACCGGTGTGGCGAAGTTGGACGGAATGAACCACACCAGGAACAGGTGGAGATAGACGGCTCCCTTTTATTAGGCATTGGATAAATGTCCCGTGCATAAGTTTAAAATTTGTTTCTCTGCAGTTTTTGCTAATGATTAGATTTAGTTTTGAGATACCCCACCAAGATTTTTTTTGATAACTCTTGTTCTGTAAAATCCTTTTCCTAACTTTTTAGAAAAGTATTTCTCTGTCGATGTGAAAAATTAAAGTTAAGGGATGAGTATAATTCTGATATAGTATAAGAGCAATGCTCTATTGCTTGGTCAATTAATGATTGTTTAAAATGTTTTTTCTTGGGGTTAAAACACCGTTTTTAAGATAGTTTGCTAGACTTTCATAGAGACTCTCATGGTGGGGAGGCAGATGAAATTCCTGAGATAATGAAGGATCATTAAAAGAGACTGAGTGTGCCCATTTTTGGAGCATGAAAAATACTTATGGTTCAGGCACAGCTCAGGCTGTCAAAGTCTGGTGAGTTGGATGCCACTGACCAGTGAGGGTGCAGGCTGAGGAAAGGTCCATCCAGACCAAAAGCATGCTGCAAAGATAGAAAAAGGGCTGCCGCACACTCCAAAACTCCAGGATTAAGCCCCAGTGGTGGGGAGAAACATGTTGGGGACATGGTGTGGATGAATCAAGCTGAGGCTTATTTTACTTGCTTCTACCTGCTTACCACTTAGGCCAGGTGAGCTGTGTGGCAGCTGGGCTACCTCTTTCGATTATGGCAGCATCTTTGGATCACCCTTGAGCAGTTGTTGACTCACTTTGTAATACAAGGGGTCAAATCAATCCAGTGAGTGTGGTGAGTCTATCACAGAGCACTAAATGTATTACAGAGCACCTGTTTGGAGGATGTTTGGAATTACACTAAGCACTTTGGAGGTTTTATTTATTTTATTGTGGACTTATATTTATATTATTTTTTTTTCATATTGTTTACACTAGTAGACTTTGCATTAAGGATAGCACTGCTTCCAAAAGTTTATTTCTTTTTTATTCACGTTTTGAGATAAGTGCCTTAGGCACTTTATAGCAGCAGTTCCTATTGATGTTTTATGAGCAGGTGATTGATTTTTTTATTTTTATAAGTCGCGTTCCGTTCTGTACTATGGAACCGTTCTAATAGGAGTTACTCAAGTCGCTCCGACTTAGAAAAAAGTTTCTGTACTATTTTTTGGGTGACTTCAGGTGACTTGCATTGACTTCTATTGTCATGAAGATCCTGCCAGAAACCTGAACCCTGGCCCACGGGCGCCACTGCGCATGCGCGCCGGTGTGCGTGCACGTGTGCGGCTGCGCACGGGCGCGGGCACAGGTAGACAGGTGGGCGCTCTTGTTGGCGCCAGGTAGCCTATTTAAATTCAGCCAGAGCAGACGGTCCCTGCTGTCTGCTCTACAGCGTGGGGTGATAGTCACCTGATCCTGATTCCTCTGTCCTGTATTGACCCGGGCTGCCTGTGACCATTCACCTATCCGCCTGCACCCGACCTTGGCTTGTTTGTGACTATCCTTCTGCTTATTCCTCTTGTACCTTGCTGCCAGCCTGATCTGACCCGGCCTTTTCTGATGACCCAGCTTACCTGTACTGATCCAGTCTGCTCTGAAACCCTGTTTGCTTTGCTGAACCAGCTTACCTGTACTGATCCGGTCTGCTCTGAGGTCCTGTTTGCTTTGCTGAACCAGCTTACCTGTACTGATCCGGTCTGCTCTGAGGTCCTGTCTGCTGTGCTGAACCAGCTTACCTGTACTGGTCCAGTTTGCTCTGAAACCCAGTTTGCTTTGCTGAACCAGCTTACCTGTGCGGATCCTGCCTGTCCATCCAGATCCAGCCTGCTCTGCTATCCAGTCTGCTGTGCTGATCCTGCCTGTCCATCCAGATCCAGCCTGCTCTGCTATCCAGTCTGCTGTGCTGATCCTGCCTGTCCATCCAGATCCAGCCTGTTCTCCTATCCAGTCTGCTGTGCTGATCCTGCCTGTCCATCCAGATCCAGCCTGCACTGCTATCCAGTCTGCTGTGCTGATCCTGCCTGTCCATCCAGATCCAGCCTGCTCTGCTATCCAGTCTGCTGTGCTGATCCTGCCTGTCCATCCAGATCCAGCCTGCTCTGCTATCCAGTCCGCTGTGCTGATCTTGCCTGTCCATCCAGATCCAGCCTGCTCTGCTATCCAGTCCGCTGTGCTGATCCTGCCTGTCCATCCAGATCCAGCCTGCTCTGCTATCCAGTCTGCTGTGCTGATCCAGCTACCCACCTTGTCCGCTGAGTTGACCCTGTGTCACTCCACCGGTCTGTTGATCCTGCCAGGCACCCGTGCTCCTCCTCACTCCTGGGTCTCCTGTCACCCTACCAGGGAACCAGGAGTGGGAGACGCAAGGGAGGTCTCTCTCTGCAAACTCGGGCTCGCACCACCAGGTATGTGACATCTATACAGAAGTAATTTTGCAAGCCGCCACTGAAGTCGTGTGCAGGTCACCTCTGTGAGTCGTGCTGCAAGTCGTGTTGCCCCTGTGTGAACCAGCTCTCCAGGTTTGACATGTTGGGTATCTGTTTATTTGGTGCAACCTCAATAAATTGGGTCATTTATGTGTGCCCTACAAATAACTTTGCAGTAATATCATGTAACATAAAAGTTGGGACTACCACTATTTTATTCTCTAGGGTGTCTGCTTTTAGAAAATATATAATGTTTTTTTTTTACAATCTTCAGGCCTAAAATGATTTTTTTTTAAACGTGTGTAAAAAAAGCAAAAACAGCTCTGATAGCGAAAGGGTTTTTAAAGCACTTTGTTAACCACTTTACGACCAGCGCACGACTATGTACGTCCCTTTTTTGAAGAGGGATATCTCGGTAACGGCAGCAGCTGCTGCCACAACCGAGATATCCATCTCTCCAGGCGCCGGTCGTAATTCCGATAATGGTGGTCTCCGCGGCGGATTTGGTGCCCCCACCCCTCCCGCCGCTCTCCCGCACCCTCCGCCGCTTACCGGAGCCGTCGGTAGCGGATGAGGCGATTGGGTCCTTCCATGTCCTCAGGAATAAAGTGTAATGTGTCCTTCGCGCCGCTATGCAATCATATACTAATAATCACTACAAGTGCTAAAGTGCAAATGCTAATTATAGTGAATACAATAAAGGTGTTAAAATATTGTGATAAATATCGAAACATAAATATATGGATAAAATTCTGTGTTATAAAAATTGCTACCTGCCGCAGAGTCTAAAATGTGCACCAACACACTTAAATGAAGATAAAAAAGTAAAAGTGACTCAGCGCATAGTATAAATATAACATCAAGTGTCCATAATCAATCCTAAATAGTGGTAAAAAACAAAGTGGAAAAAATATCTAAAGTGAAAAATAAGACAAAAGACTAAAAACACCAAAAATATGTTCAAGAAAAAAGTGTCCAAATAATCTAATTAATCCGTGCCAGGAATGCCGGTATAGATAAATAGACTGGGGCTCCGGTGCTTATCTTCTAGTCTCTAATTGTATAACACAAAAGTACATGGAAATCTGCCGCACCTATCCTCAAATAGGCTCACAGGACTCTCACCTCCAGATTTCTTTGAATACTGCAAAAAGCCACTTTCTTTTGCTGCTGATTAAACTCCTCCACACGCTGAACTGTGTCCTTGTATTGCCCCAATCTGTTGGTCCAATCCGCTAAAACCTCATCAAACAAAGAGATAAGGGGGAAGGAGGGCAAAGAGGACTTCCATAGTGTAGTAGTTTAAAAGTAAAGTGTTTATTTGTAAGTAAAAATTGCGCCCTTACATCTAAAATAATAACAACAGGCAAGGAATCAAGCAAAGCGCTGTTACACGCTGTTCTCACTGCACTTCCGGTTGCGTCCGTCCAGACCACTCCCTACGCGTTACGTCACACGTGACTTCTTCAGGGGATACTGATTGGTCGTAGTGTGGACGTTTAAATAGTGTTTCAGAGCGGAAGTAGACCGGCGGCCATTTTAATGCCTATACTTGTAATGGTGACCATTTACAACTAATTCTGTATGTCAGGCAATAGTGGCCATTTTAAGAGAGAAATTTATTGACTGGGGACTTAATCCGGAAGTCAATAAATTTCTCTCTTAAAATGGCCACTATTGCCTGACATACAGAATTAGCTGTAAATGGTCACCATTACAAGTATAGGCATTAAAATGGCCGCCGGTCTACTTCCGCTCTGAAACACTATTTAAACGTCCACACTACGACCAATCAGTATCCCCTGAAGAAGTCACGTGTGACGTAACGCGTAGGGAGTGGTCTGGACGGACGCAACCGGAAGTGCAGTGAGAACAGCGTGTAACAGCGCTTTGCTTGATTCCTTGCCTGTTGTTATTATTTTAGATGTAAGGGCGCAATTTTTACTTACAAATAAACACTTTACTTTTAAACTACTACACTATGGAAGTCCTCTTTGCCCTCCTTCCCCCTTATCTCTTTGTTTGATGAGGTTTTAGCGGATTGGACCAACAGATTGGGGCAATACAAGGACACAGTTCAGCGTGTGGAGGAGTTTAATCAGCAGCAAAAGAAAGTGGCTTTTTGCAGTATTCAAAGAAATCTGGAGGTGAGAGTCCTGTGAGCCTATTTGAGGATAGGTGCGGCAGATTTCCATGTACTTTTGTGTTATACAATTAGAGACTAGAAGATAAGCACCGGAGCCCCAGTCTATTTATCTATACCGGCATTCCTGGCACGGATTAATTAGATTATTTGGACACTTTTTTCTTGAACATATTTTTGGTGTTTTTAGTCTTTTGTCTTATTTTTCACTTTAGATATTTTTTCCACTTTGTTTTTTACCACTATTTAGGATTGATTATGGACACTTGATGTTATATTTATACTATGCGCTGAGTCACTTTTACTTTTTTACCTTCCATGTCCTCAGTATGGAGACGAGTGAGGCTAAGATGGCCCCCACCCATTTCCATACCATAGCAGGACAGAAGCAACGTCAAAACGTCACTTCCGCCGATACGTCTTAAAGGCACATTTTTTTAAATGACATTTTTTTTTATTTATTAATTTTTTTTTTCATTTAAGTTCAAATATGAGATCTGAGGACTTTTTGACCCCAGATCTCATATTTAAGAGGACCTGTCATTCTTTTTTTCTATTACAAGGGATTTTTACATTCCTTGTAATAGGAATAAAAGTGAGCCAAAACAGTGTAAAAATAAATAAAATCAAGAAAAATAATTAAGAAAAAAAAAATGTTTTTAAAGCGCCCCGTCCCGACGAGCTTGCATGCAGAAGCAAATTCATATTTGAGTAGCTCCCGCATATGAAAACGGTGGTCAAACCACACATGTGATGTATCACCGCGATTGGTAGAGTGAGAGCAATAATTATAGCTGTAGACCTTCTCTGTAACGCAAAACATGCAACCTGTAGAATTTTTTAAACGTTATCTTTCACGATATATAAAAAAATTGGACTAACTTTACTGTTTTCTTATTTTTTTATTCGAAAAAGTGATTTTTTTTCCCAAAAAAGTGTGCTTATAAGACCGCTACGCAAATACAGTGTGAAAAAAAGTATTGCAATGACCGCCGTTTTATTCTCTAGGGTGTTAGAAAAAAAACAATATATAATGTTTGGGGGTTCTAAGTAATTTTTCGAGCAAAAAAAAAAAATGTTTTAAACATGTAAACGCCTAAAATCCAAAACGAGGCTGGTCTTAAAGTGGTTAAATTGTTTCTGCACTTCATTTTATTACAGCTGCATTTTATTTTTATCAAAAAAGATTTCACTCAACTCAAGAAATTTTGTATTTCAACAACCTTAGATTTTGAAAATGAAAATGAATGAGCAAAAGAAATAATCCATAATATTAACAAAATATGTAAGAGCTTTACTGATTGATATAATGGATTAATGAATTCCAATTTTCATGTAACATTTATGATATGCTCTGAAGAAAATTAAAAGAGGCACAATGTTTTCCTACTTCAAATGTCTGCAATTTTTTTTGTCGGATCATTCTAGGAGATTACAAATTGACTGCAAAGTATGAAGTGCTTCTATAATTGACTTTAAAATGCAACTACGCCTAAAATACTAGTTGATTCATTATGTAAAACATCTTCTAAAATGTAAGAGTACATTTCATGAAATAGTCCAGGTTTTTTTCAACAGACGATCTGCAGGCAAATGTAAAAACCTTTATTTTCCCACAAAAATATCTAAAATATAACCCTAAAACCTGAGGTTACATTTAAAGCCTAACTTGTAAGAAATGGAGAATATGTCATCACTGGAACTGGGGGACACAGAAAGGCAAACGCAACCTAATGCAACTGAGGTCTTTTACTCAGTGGGAATGCGGGAAAAGCAGTTCTGGCACCTCCAGCACTGATTGTATCGAATGGCAAGGGGTGGTAGGGTGTTCTGGAGATTCTATTGATGCCGGCTGCTGGTGAATCCATTGTTCCTGGGGAGATCAAATGTTGCAGGGGGGTTTATCATTGCTGGTGGGGGATATACTGTCTATTGTTCCTGGGAGGGATCTACTGTTGAGGGAAGGGTCTACTGATGCTGGCTGCTGGGTGATGCATTGTTGTTGGGGGATCTATTGTTGCTGGGGGATCTATTGTTGCTGGCTAAAGGGGATCTATTTTACTGCTTTTCTTGTCTCTAAAAGGGGTAGTACTGGGAGGTGGGCAGGGGGAGCAACCAAGGGACAGTTCTAGGAGGTCGGTAGAGGTGGAGATAAGAGGGAAGTACCTGTACCTAATCTCTTAGAAAAAAAGCCCTAATTCAACTAAATAGAAAAGTCCACACAATCTTTTTCAAACACTTTATATTAAATCATACATCCTAAGTTGTGTGGACATTTCTGCATGAACCTTACTCTTTGCTGAATAGTGTTTCAGTAGGGCAAAGGTGCTGTCACACAGTGTTCCTAAGCTGGAAGTTGGCCAAGTTCCCTGGCACCAGTGTTATGTGTTTACCTATAAGCAACAACTTCATCAAAAGTTTTAACCCTTTCACATTCTACTAAAAATGTGTTTTAGTTTTCATTGTGTTGTGAAATAAGGGCAATCTCCCCAACAGGGACACACGTGTCAATAAAAATCCCAAAGCTCTACATTAACCACTTCAATACAGGGCTTTTAAACACCCTTCCTTACCAGACCAATTTTTAGCTTTCAGCGCTCTCACACTTTGAATGACAATTACTCAGTCATGCTACATGCTACCCAAACCAAATTTTTATCATTTTTTTCTCACAAACAGAGCTTTCTTTTGGTGGTATTTAATTACTGCTGGGTTTTTTATTTTTTGCAGTATTAGCGAAAAAAGAGAGAAATTTTTGAAAAAAAAAACACTTTTTTTTAGTTTCTATTGAACATTTTTGCAAATAAAACATTTTTTTTCCAAAATTTTGGCCAAAATGTATACTGCTACTTATCTTTAGTAAAAAATAACCCAAATAAGTGTATATTATTTGGTTGCTGTGAAAGTTATAGCGTCTAAAAGCTATGGTGCAAATCATTGAAAATGATCACATCTGATCACACCTGATTCACTGAAGGCCTATCTCATTTCTTGAGACCCTAACAAGCCAGGAAAGTACAAATACCCCCCAAATTACCCCTTTTTGGAAAGCAGACATTCCAAGGTATTTAGTAAGAGGCTTGGCGAGTTTTTTGAAGTTGTAATTTTTTCCCAAAATTCTTGGAAAAATGATAAAAAAAATTTATTTATTTTTTTTTTGCACAAAATTGTCATAAAAACAAGTTATTTCTCTCACACAGCACATGCATACTTGCAATGACACCCCAAAATATATTCTGCTACTCCTCCTGAGTATAGTGATACCACATGTGTGAGACTTTTACATAGCCTGGCCACATACAGAGGCCCAACATTGAAGTAGCACCGTCAGGCGTTCTACATGCATAAATTACACATCTCATTTCTCAACCACCTATTACAGTTTTGAAGGCCCTGGAGCACCAGGACAATGGAAACGCCCACAAAATGACCCCATTTTGGAAAGCTAACACCCCAACGTATAATATATGAGGCATAATGAGTCTTTTGAATGGTTCGTTTTTTTCCAGTAGTATTTGGAAACTGTGGAAAAAAATGAAAACGCATTTTTTTTTTTACATAAAGTTGTCCATTTATAAGATATTTCCAACACATAGCATGTTCATAGCAAAAATGACACCCCAAAATACATTCTGCTACTCCTCCTGAGTATGGCGATACCAAATGTGTGAGACTTTTACACAGCCTGGCCACATACAGAGGCCCAACATTGAAGTAGCACCGTCAGGCGTTCTACATGCATAAATTACACATCTCATTTCTCAACCACCTATTACAGTTTTGAAGGCCCTGGAGCACCAGGACAATGGAAACGCCCACAAAATGACCCCATTTTGGAAAGCTAACACCCCAACGTATAATATATGAGGCATAATGAGTCTTTTGAATGGTTCGTTTTTTTCCCAAAGTTTTTGGAATATGTGGGAAAAAAATGAAAACGCATTTTTTTTATACAAAGTTGTCCATTTATAAGATATTTCCAACACATAGCATGTACATAGCAAAACTGACACCCCAAAATACATTCTGCTACTCCTTCCGAGTATGGCGATACCAAATATGTGAGACTTTTACACAGCCTGGCCACATACAGAGGCCCAACATTGAAGTAGCACCGTCAGGCGTTCTACATGCATAAATTACACATCTCATTTCTCAACCACCTATTACAGTTTTGAAGGCCCTGGAGCACCAGGACAATGGAAACGCCCACAAAATGACCCCATTTTGGAAAGCTAACACCCCAACGTATAATATATGAGGCATAATGAGTCTTTTGAATGGTTCGTTTTTTTCCAGTAGTATTTGGAAACTGTGGAAAAAAATGAAAACGCATTTTTTTTTTTACATAAAGTTGTCCATTTATAAGATATTTCCAACACATAGCATGTTCATAGCAAAAATGACACCCCAAAATACATTCTGATACTCCTCCTGAGTATGGCGATACCAAATGTGTGAGACTTTTACACAGCCTGGCCACATACAGAGGCCCAACATTGAAGTAGCACCGTCAGGCGTTCTACATGCATAAATTACACATCTCATTTCTCAACCACCTATTACAGTTTTGAAGGCCCTGGAGCACCAGGACAATGGAAACGCCCACAAAATGACCCCATTTTGGAAAGCTAACACCCCAACGTATAATATATGAGGCATAATGAGTCTTTTGAATGGTTCGTTTTTTTCCAGTAGTATTTGGAAACTGTGGAAAAAAATGAAAACGCATTTTTTCTTTACATAAAGTTGTCCATTTATAAGATATTTCCAACACATAGCATGTTCATAGCAAAAATGACACCCCAAAATACATTCTGCTACTCCTCCTGAGTATGGCGATACCAAATGTGTGAGACTTTTACACAGCCTGGCCACATACAGAGGCCCAACATTGAAGTAGCACCGTCAGGCGTTCTACATGCATAAATTACACATCTCATTTCTCAACCACCTATTACAGTTTTGAAGGCCCTGGAGCACCAGGACAATGGAAACGCCCACAAAATGACCCCATTTTGGAAAGCTAACACCCCAACGTATAATATATGAGGCATAATGAGTCTTTTGAATGGTTCATTTTTTTCCCAAAGTTTTTGGAATATGTGGGAAAAAAATGAAAACGCATTTTTTTTATACAAAGTTGTCCATTTATAAGATATTTCCAACACATAGCATGTACATAGCAAAACTGACACCCCAAAATACATTCTGCTACTCCTTCTGAGTATGGCGATACCAAATATGTGAGACTTTTACACAGCCTGGCCACATACAGAGGCCCAAGTAGCACTGTCAGGTGTTCTAGGAGCATAAATTACACACATAAATTCCTGCCAACCTATCACATTGTTGAAGGCCCTTCATATTTCTAACACATAGCATGTACTGTACATACCAATTACAAACCAAAATACATTCTGCTGAGCAAAGGGTAAAGAAAAGATTACCTGCGGTTTTAGTAGTGCAGTGGTCCACAGAGGAGAGCATCGGTCCAGGCAGCAGGCAGGAACGTAGACAGCGACAGCAAAACAGGCAGCAGGCAGGAACGTGGACAGCGACAGCAAAACAGGCAGCAGGCAGGAATAGTCAGCACAGGTAGAGATGTTGTCAACACAGCCAATGCATTAGTCCAGATAGCAGGCAGGGATGTGGTCAGCAGCAGCAAAAGGATCAAAGGATCGTCCATGCAGCAGGCAGGAATACTGTCCATAATTAGTAAAGGCAGCAGGCAGAGGTATGGTCAGCACAGCCAGAGTATTTTTTCCAGGGAGCAGACAGGACCATCAAGCTTAGGGTATCGGTCAGGGAAGAATGGGGACAGGGGTAGAGGCTTCTCCCACCCAAATCTCTTTGAAGCCTCCGGACAACCAGACCCTGTTATGGGAACACAGAAAAACTGGTTTTCTGAACTCCGAACACTCTTCTGGAGCCCCTCACATATGTGAGACCCCTGTGTAGCAGGGTAAAAGATCAGTCCAAGGGGCAGGCAAAAACATGGTCAACAAGCCGAGGTCAGTGCAGGTAAAAGGCAGACATAGACGGTAGGCAGAGGCATAGTCGATACAGTCCAGGGTCAGTTCACTTGAAAGGCAGAAACATGGCGGATAAACAATGCAGACGGTAGGCAGAGGCATAGTCGAGAAACAGGCCAGGGTCAGTTCACATGGAAGACAATGATATGGTTGGTTGAGGCAGGGAAATATTCATGACAGAAATTGGGGGGAAATGGCAGTCTATTGGAAATATGGGCTAATAGTGGTCCACAGTGTGATATCGCCTGAAGCATTGTCCGATGCAAAGGCCAGGTAGGGAGGGACAATCGGGACAATAGAAGCTGGTGTCTTTCCTAACGCCTCTCTTAGTGCACACCCGGCATTTTTTTTGGCGTCGTCTTCCGGATGCTGATGGTGGAATATGTTCCGGAAAATGACGCTCATGTAGCCTGACGCCAGAATCTGAGCGAATGCTTTCTGGGGGGGATTCCTCTTGATAAATAAGTGAAGTGACAATGTCTTCAATATATTTTATGAAGGTGGTGGGTGTTGCTGAGGATTTTTGGTGAATTATAAAAGAATTTAAAAGGGCCAAATGAAAAAAAGTAAATTGCAACTTTTTTATACCAAAAAAGGGATTTTCTTATTGACAGATAGGGCTGCAACATCTGGTCATTTAAATCCACCCCCCCCCATAAATTTATTATAAGCATTGATGCAGGAAGGCTTGCGAATGGGACCGCGTCTTCTGGGAACTTCCACTGATGTGTCATTGTGGATGGTGGACATCAAATAAACATCTTTAGTATCCTTCCACTTCACAGCCAGCACTTCCTCATTCCTCAAGCTGGCCGATTCCCCCCTTTGAATGTTTGTGGCGACAAGGCGCTGTGGGAAGCCCTTCCGTTTTTTCTTATTGTACCACAGGCCAATGTTTTTTTTAGGTACAGGTGGCGGAGAAGGGGCAAACTCGTATAAAAATTGTCCATATATATATGATACCCTATTTGGAGGAGTGGGAATGCCAACTCCCAAACAATTTTCCCACTAATTCCCATATACGATGGACACTCAGGGGGCTGGAGCTGGGAATCTTTTCCTTCGTACACACGGAAGGAGTGCACATAACCAGTGGCACTTTCACAGAGCTTGTTGAGCTTCAAGCCATACCTCTTACTTGGGATGTATTGTTTCATACCCAGCCGGCCTGTGAAATGCACCAGGGATTCGTCCACAGATATATTTCTGTCAGGGACATAAAGTTCAGCAAACTTTTTGGAAAAAAAATCAATTAGGGGGCGAATTTTATACAGCTTGTCAAATTGTGGGTGATTCCGGGGGGGGCACTGTGAGTTGTCACTAAAATGCAGGAAGCGCATAATAATTTCATATCGGGACCTGGACATGGCTGCAGAAAAAACTGGCATGTGATGGATGGATTTGGTCGACCAATACTTATGTATCTCATTTTTTTTTGTAAGCCCCATGTTTAGCGTTAGGCCTAAAAACACTTTCAGCTCTGGAATTGTTAGGGGTCGCCATTCAAAAGGGCGGGCATAGCTGGAGTTGGGGTTGGCTGTGATAAATTGTTGGGCACAAAGATTGGTTTGGTCCATGACCATTTGAAGTAATTCCTCTGGGAAAAATAAATAAAAAAAATCCATCTTGGAAAAACCTGCAGTGTTGACCTGCACACCTGGCTGTGCTGTAAAAGGGGGGATCGTGGCTGACCCTGTGGTAGAAGGCAGCCACAATGGGTTTTCCAAGCTTTCTGGCAGCTGATTTTGGGCCCTAATTCTTTGGCGCACACTGGGCCTCTCCTCCTGGGGTCTAGCAGCGCTTGAACTGGGCCTCTCCTCCTGGGGTCTACCGCCGTTGGCACTGCTGGTAGATGCCTGGGGTTCCGACCGTCTTCTTTTAGGAGGGGCTGCTTCCTCCTCCAATTCAGATCCTGAGGTGCTGCCTTCAGGGGGCTCATATTCTGAGCCAGAAACTGAAACAGAACTGAGCGGTGAGAGCTCCCCGATGCTCTCATCGCTCAGACTGAGAATTTGGTATGCCTCCTCTGGGGTGTACATCCTTTTGGACATAGTGGCAGGTGCTCTGGTGGCAGGTGGTGAGGTGGCGGGTATTCTGGTGAGGTGGCGGGTACTCTGGTGGCAGGTGGTGAGGTGGCAGGTACTCTGGTGGCAGCTGGTGAGGTGGCGGGTACTCTGGTGGCAGCTGGTGAGGTGGCGGGTACTCTGGTGGCAGCTGGTGAGGTGGCGGGTACTCTGGTGGTAGGTACACTGGTGGCAGGTGATGAGGTGGCGGGTACTCTGGTGGTACTCTGATGGCAGGTACTCTGGTTGCAGGTACTCTGATGGCAGGTACTCTGGCAGGTGGCGGGTACTCTGGTGGTACTCTGGCAGGTGGTGAGGTGGCGGGTACTCTGGTGGTACTCTGGCAGGTGGTGAGGTGGCGGGTACTCTGGTGGTACTCTGGCAGGTGGTGAGGTGGCGGGTACTCTGGTGGTACTCTGGCAGGTGGTGAGGTGGCGGGTACTCTGGCAGGTGGTGAGGTGGCGGGTACTCTGGTGGTACTCTGGCAGGTGGTGAGATGGCGGGTACTCTGGTGGCAGGTACTCTGGTGGTGACAGGTACTGATGACAGGTACTGATGACAGGTACTGATGACAGGTACACCTGATGACAGGTACACCTGATGACAGGTTCTCTTTATTTAGGGGGGGGGGTGATCTGGGCACAGATGGGTATATATACTAGGTGGGTACAGTATATAGGTAACTCACTGTTAGCTGATCTCCTCCTCACACAGGATCGGTGTGTGAAGAGGAGAACCCAGCAACAGGAGTTACCTCTCTTTTTTGTTTACATTTAGTGACTGGCTGTCATTGGACACAGCCAGTCACTAAATAGCCAATTATGTTGTGTTTTTACTTTGATCGGGGCTGAGCTGTATCTAAGGCAAAAGCCTCAGCCAGCCTCAGTCCCGATCTGTCACTGAACGTTCCCGGGAGCGCGCGCGCGTGCGCAGTGCACGCCGCTTCCGGGATACATACAAACAGCGGCGAACGGCGCCGCTGCAACGGCGCAGAACACCGCCTCGGGAGACAACTGGCCACTTCAATACCCCCATCGGGGGACGGCTGTGTCCCGAGGGACACACCGGATCCCCGATCGCCGCTCTGCGGGCCCCCCCGGGCCCGCAGTAGCGGCGGAAGGCCGAGGACGTCATATGACGCCCACCCAGGATGGGAGATCCACCTTGTGGGCGTCATTTGACTATGGCCGGGTATTGAAGTGGTTAAAAAAAAAAAAAAATTGGCTGGTGTAAGACTTTAATCTGTGCAATTAAAAAAAAATCACATAATCCTGTTTTAAACACTTTCATCTTTTAAGCTAAATATGTTAATAGCTAAAATAAGAGTTAATCTGACAGCAAAAAAGACAGCGCTTTTAATGGACAAACTAATTTAACCAAATACATTTTTGTTTAAAGGAGAAGTATGGCCAAAGCTTTTTTGGCCCTACCTCTCCTATGGATCACAGGCGAGCAGTTCGTTTTTCACTCTTGTGACTAGTTTTCAGCTGACATGGGCTAAAGCCCACTGAGGCAGTGGGCTTTAAAGTGGGAGACTAGCCAGCGGCTCCTGCCCCCTCCATGTGAATTGGTAACGGGTGTATTGTACACAACAAAAGTGTCAAAAATAGTAAAAAAGACAGGAGACACTTTGGGACAAGTCCTTTTTTAAAAAATAAAAATGTTGCACGATGTAAATCCATCTCACGCCACAGATGAGGCAAAAAAAAAAATCTGCAACAGCTCCGCCTCCGTGGGTGGCTCCCGCCGAGTGCCGCTTCTTCTCGGTGACAGCTGTTATATAGCTAAGAGCGGGCCACTCTGTGACGTAAACGGGTGACCCCACCCGTCTCTGATGCCACGTGATGTCAGAAGAAGGCGGGGTCGCCCATTTACGTCGCCGAGTGGCCCCGCCTCAGCTTTATAACAGCTGTCACCGAGAAGAAGCGTCACACGGTGGGAGCCTTCCATGGAGGCAGAGCTGTTGTGGCTTTTTTTCTTATTCTTTTTTCGGCTTGTCGGCAGCGTGAGATGGATTTACATCATGGGACATTTAAATTTTTTTAATTTTTAATAAAAGACTTGTCCCAAAGTGTCTCCTGTCTTTTTTACCACTTTTTTGTGAAATGGTAGGGGTGCAATGTACCCTTTACCAATTCACATAGGGGGGAGGCCCAGGATCTGGGGGTCCCTTTGTTAAAAAAGGCTTACAGATTCCAATAAGCCCCCCGCCCACAGACCCCCACAACCACCGGGCAAGAGTTGTGGGGATGAGGCCTTGTCCCCATCAACATGGGGACAAGGTGCTTTGGGGTGCTACTCCAAAGCACCCTCCCCTTGTTGAGGGCATGTGGTCTGGTATGATTTAGGAGGAGGGCGCTCTCTCATCCCCTCTTTTTTTCCTGCAACCTGCCAGGTTGCGTGCTCGGATAAGGGTCTGGTATGGATTTTGGGGGGACCCCTACACTTTTTTTTTAATTTTGGCGCAGGGTTCCCCCTAAAGTCCATACCAGCTTTGAAGGGCCAGGTATGGATTTTGAGATGGACCCCTACGCCATTTTTTTTTTATTTGGCGCAGGGTTCCCCTTAATTTCCACAGCAGACCTGAAGGGTCAGAATGGATTGTGGGGGGACACCCCCACACAAATTTTTTTTTTGGTTTGGGGTTCCCCTTAATATTCATACCAGACCCATGCCATTTTTTTCAATGAGTTTTATCTATGTTGCCGAGACCCGACAATTCATTACAGCCGCGATCAGTTTTAAATTACTTTTTTCCTTTAGAAATGTAATTTTGCTGTGGTATTGTTCTAAACACGGGAGAACTGTGCCACTTTACAGGCATACTATAGACACCCCCAGGCACGATATTTAAAGTAATATTTCATTTTTATTGTTTCACTTTAAGCATTATTAAAATCACTGCTCCCGAAAAAACGGGCATTTAAAAAAAAATATATTTGTATTGATACATGTCCCCTGGGGCAAACACTTTTCATGGCAATAACTTGCATATAAGCCTTTAAAATGAGCACTTTTGATTTTTCACATTCGTGTCGCATAGACTTTAACGGTGTTCGCATGTTTGTCTGATTTTTTTGCCTGTTCGCATGTTCTGGTGCGAACCGAACCGGGGGGGGGGGGGGGTGTTCGGCTCATCCTTAGCAGCTGTGCATGGTGGCCAATCAGCTTCTATCTTGCTTGTTCAATTAAGCTTTGAAAATAAAGGTGATTGGTTTCTATTCACAGCTGCACCCGATTTTGTACTCTAATTTTAGTAAATCTCCCCTATTGAGCTATAGGGACATTGTGCAAATATTCAACACTGTATTAGTCATTTACTATTATTGTTATTCAGTAAGATACACTATTTCCTTTATGGATCACTGCCTTGCAGTGGCAAAGGGGCTTGCGTAATTCAGTGAAGCTATTAGCTATGCTGTGTAGGACCAGCCAAGAGGAACAAGTCACAGAATTCTGTGATCCACTGGAGAAGGAAATGGCAACCCACTCCAGTATCCTTGCCAATAAAACCTCATGAACAGAAACAAAAGGCTAACAGATATGACACCGGAAGATGAGTCCCCCAGAACAGAAGGTGTCCAATGTGCTACTGGGGAAGGGCAATTTCAAGTAGGTCCAGAGTTAATGAAATGGCTGGGCCAAAGCCGCAAGGACTCTCAGCTGTGGATGGTAGGAGTGAATGGAAAGTCTGATGCTGTAAAGAAGAAATCTACAAAGGAACCTGGAATGTAAGATCAATGGATCAGGGTAAGCTGGATGTGGTCAAACAGGAGATGGAAAGATTAACTGCTTGCCAACCGCCGCCTGCCAATTGATGGCCAGGCGGCGCGGCTCTCGTGGCGGGAGGGCGTCATATGATGTCCTCCCCTTCCCGGCCCACCGGGGACTCGATGCGCGTGCCCACATCGAGATATAGATATAGGATATAGGAATACATGAAGTATTGTACAATGTGAATAATAAATGGAAGAGAATGGTGACCATTGTATGAATGTTAAGAATGGTGTGAGAGTTAAGAATGAGTGAATAGGAAAAAGGAAATATATGTAAATTTTAAGATGTCAAAGTAAAACAAAAATAAAAATGATGTAAATTATTATGTAAGAGGGGGGCGTGGCCTGGAGCGGCATGGGATAGGACGCTAGAGACATGAGCTCCGCCGGCCGAATATCCTATATCACAAATCCTGTGACCCCAAACAGCATTGAAAGCTTGCCGATCACCACCTCAGCAAGGGGAACCTGCCTGGAACATGTCCCATCCAAAAAACGCCACAGATGCAACGGTTAAACTCGGGAAATACCGCCGTTTGGAACAAGAACCCCCAGACCAAGATGGCGACGACCCGCTGGAGGATGACACATCTCAGAGGTCAGATACAGCTAAAGTGCTTGATGCAATCACAGCCTGCCAGGCAGCAATCACAGCCTGCCAGGCAGCAGTCACTGCATGTCAGACGAACCTCACCACAAAGATTGAGGAGGTGAAGGTAGACATATTACTGGTGAGGCAGGACTTTCAAAAACTAAGGGAGAGAGTCACAGAGGCAGAAGCCCACCTCAGCAGCGTGGAGGATTCTCTCTCCCCTCCACAATTCCACAGACGCCATACAGCTACAGGTGAATCAGATCCTACAGAAACAAGATGACATCGAAAATAGACTCCGCAGATGTAATCTCTGGTTCATTGGTATGCCAGAAGGAGTGGAGGGGAGGGACCCCCCTACATTCCTTGAAAAGCTGCTGTGTGATACCTATGGGAGAGAAGATTTCTCCCCCACATTTGTCATCGAACGTGCACACCGCATGTCAGGCAGACCTCCACCGGCTGGAGCCCCCTCCGCACATTTATCGCAAAGTTTCTCAATTTCAGGGATAGAGATGCCACTCTGCGCCTCAGCAGGGAGAATGTAAACATCCCCTTTGGAAACAAAACGATTGCCATATTCCCAGATTTTTCTGCAGAGGTCCAACGCAGATGTAAATCCTTTACTGATGTAAAGAGGCGCCTTTGCATTAAAAATGTTAAGTATGCCATGTTATTTCCTGCCAGACTACGCGTGGAGGGAGAAGACAGAGCGCATTTTTTTGAAGACCCTGAAGCTGCCCTGGCGATTGAACAGATAGAGACACACAGATAAGTATCTGTACACTGCCTTGTCCCACTTCCCATCACCCGAACTGGCTACACTTTCCTTACTCCAGCTAATTCCTTAAGCACTGCGATATTTACAGCATTGACTCCCTAATCTCTTACACAAATGTGATATCTGCCATTATGCTTGCTCCCAACCTTGATCTACCCTGGATGAGAACTCCTGGTGGTCAATATAATGTTTAATTAATAGCAAGTATCGCAGGCACCTGAACTATGCCTTTACCTCCAGATATTTACATCCCAGACTGTACCGTGCCTACTACTCCTATCTTTGGAGTCAATTATTGACCCTGTTTGTTTTCACTTTACTTTGATTCACCATTACTTTAATGACAACCGCCATCTATAGCCTATGCTGGCAGAGGACAGCACCTCCCTAGAGGGCTCACTGAGTACAGTGAGCGAACTCCTTCATTATGCACCATTATGCAGCGAAGTTTCGCCCCGTTCTATCACTCCTGCCACCTGAGGGGGAATAGAAGGCCAGCACCAAGCTGCACATATTTCTGTAAATGGCAGTACTTCTATTATACTGATGTTAGAACCACACCTGCAAATACTGTCAACTTCTCACTTTTCCTTCACAGGTTGGACAATGTTCATGCCACATTGGCAATTAAAGGTACATGCCCGCACAAGTTGGGGTCAGTGCAGGGCGGGGAGGGGGGTTGTAAGCTTATTAATGCTAAGAGACAAGTGCATATGTTTTGTTATATAGTTCTTCTCATGCTACAGTGACAAACCCCCTGGACTGTTTAAATGTAACCTATAATACTTTAACCTGCCGGGGCTGCTGAGTTCTGGAGCTCCGGGAAATATTTCCCATCTTCTACTATGGCCTCCCTGAAGTTCCTCACCTGGAACGTTCGAGGCATGAGGGATCCAGTTAAGAGATCTGCTATATTCTCGTTGTTTAAGAAAGAGCGGGCTGATGTAACGGTTTTGGTGGAGACCCATGCTAAGGGCCCAGTAATACGGGCACTTAAACGCCCATGGATAGGCTGGGCCTACCACTCAGTTCACACAACCCAGTCTAGAGGAGTGTCAGTCCTTATCTCAAAATTTACACACTTCAAGCTCCAGGACTCAGTGATCTACCCAGAGGGTAAATACGTGCTCTTGAAAGTCAAGATACATGGGGATATGCTACTGTTATTAGCCTTTTATATACCGCCACCGTTTAACTCCACCATACTATCCGTTGGGTTTGACTTTATAATTAATTTATTGGAAATTTATAGATAGGCAACTCCTATCCTCATATTGATTAGTGGTTCCAAATTAATAATAACTACTGCAGTAGGGAACAGACACAAAATATACGCTCAGCATCTTTCCAAATAACCGTTCTGCTTTATTATGACGCAATTGAAGTTTTTTATACACATGATTACTTAGGTATCACATTAATATTACAATTGTACGTTTATGGTAACAAGGGGCATATCATAGGCAGGCTAATTCTAATCAGGACTCGAAAGAATGTAAACATGTACTGAAAACATTATTAGTGCCGTGTGCACAGTGAGGGCAGTGTGCAATACATACAAAGTAGAATACAATTATATACAGAACTTACAAATTTCCATTACAGCTATGCATCCCTCAACTCTAGCATTATGGGCGGGTGATTTCAATAATGTCCTAGATCCCAATATGGATAGATTGTGTAGAGCCGCAACTTCTCCGCCACCTACCCACCAGACTCGATTCACCAGGATGCTCCTGGACTTCAATCTGGTGGATACTTGGAGGACCAGAAATCCCACAGCCAGGGATTATTCATGCTTCTTCCCCTCCAACCACTCCATGTCTCCTATAGATCTTATTCTTATATCCCAGTCCCTCCAACCAAGACTAATAGAAACAGGGTTCTCCCCCAGATCACTATCTGACCACTGCCCTTACTGGGCCAAGCTGTCCCTAACCCATGAAAAACCACCAGCTACCTGGAGACTAAATCCCTTCTGGTTGATTTTGTTCCCATAAGATGAAGACATAGCCACAGACTGGGAGCAATACTTGACCCTAAATGAGGGCACTGCAACACCACAATCTGTCTGGGATGCATGAAAACGACATGCTCGCATGACTCTCACAATGCGCATCAATCAGATCAAAAGTACCTCCGCACAAGCCATTGACAAAGCGACAGAGGACTTGACCACAGCCGAGAAAAAGTATCTTAGAGACCCCACCATTAAAAAAGCCCACCCTATTAAATTAAGATCAAGGGAGGTAGACCAAATACACTATGAGAAATCTAAACGCAAAATGTTTTTCCACAAACAAAACTTGTTTGAGCATGGGGAAAGGGTGGGAAAACTCTTAGCATACCTGGTAAACTGCGAGGAGTGACCAGTGGTGATCTCACTGTACTCTCCTGGCGGTGCCCTGGTGACAGAACCCAGGGGGGTAACAGCGGAATTTAGAGACTTTTACGCCACACTGTATACCACTCGAGCCCCAGGAGACAAGTCTGTGATGGACTCGTTCCTCTCCGACCTGCCTCTCCCACAGCTAACGGGGGAGCAGGTGGAGGAGCTAGAGGCACCGCTCACAGCAGATGAGATCACTACAGCTATAGCACAATTTCCTAGGTCCAAGGCTCCGGGCTCGGATGGCCTACCAGTGGAATTCTATTCCACCTATTCAGAACTATTAGTCCCCAGACTACTATCATTATATAACTCTATTTTTGAAATGTCCGAACTCCCAGCTTCTATGCGTGAGGGCACCATAGTATTAATTCCAAAGCCAGGCAAGGACCCTCACCTCCCTGAGTCGTATCGGCCCATATCCCTTTTACAAGTGGATGTTAAGATTCTTGTAAAAGTGCTTGCTAACTGCCTCAACAAGGTCATACTTTCACTCATACACGGGGACCAGGCAGGTTTCATGCCAGGCAGGAACACCTCTTTCAACCTCAGACGACTTTTTATCAACCTCCAATCGATACACGACAATTCTGGATCTAGGATAATAGTAGCATTAGACACAGCTAAGGCATTTGAATTGGTCGAATGGGGATACCTTTGGACCTGCCTGCATAAATTAGTGGGAACAGTTGTTATACCAGGCCCCTATGGCAAAAGTGGTTGCTAATGGATGGCCCTCCGAACACTTTCCCCTCTCTAGGGGTACTAGACAGGGATGCCCCCTGTCGCCACTACTCTACGCCCTGGCGGCTGAACCACTGGCGGTGGCTATACACACACACCCAGAGATAGTAGGACTTAGTAAAGGAGAGGTGACTGAAACTATTAGTACTTACGCTGACGATACACTACTCTACCTGGAGGACTCTGAGGTCTCCCTCCCCACGGTCTTATTCTTGATAGAGAGCTTTGGAACCTTCTCTGGGCTCCGCATTAACTGGGATAAGTCCCAAATACTTTCACTTGACAGTTACCCCCCCCCCCCCTCACCCCAGAGACAGAGCCGAACTTCATTTACAAAGAGTCGATAGCATCAAATACCTCAGTATCCGGACCACTAGAGACCCAAATGATTACATGGCACTGAATGTTACTCCACTTTATGAAATGCTCAAGAATAAAACTCAGACCTGGGCCTGCCTCCCTCTGGGTGTAATGGGTCGAATAAATCTTGTAAAGATGGTTCTGTTGCCGAAAATTCTATATATACTATGGCACTCACCAGTATACCTAATACTCAGGCATTTCAGATTGATGGAGGCCATACTGAAACCCTTTGTCTGGGGTAATAATAGACATAAACTACCTTGGCATAAACTCAAAAATCCCACTGACCTTGCAGGAACCAGCCTACCCGATTTTAATCAATATTATCTGGTGGCCCAGCTTTCCCAACTCTTGCATATCGATAAAGTGTATAAAGATAGATTCCTAGGTCTTCTATGCCCAGGGTGGACTCAATCCACCAAAGACCCCCTCATAGTAATTTCAGGCAAAATGGGAGGGATGTATAGAGTAAATGATCGCAGGTCTCTGCTGTACCACTAGCTTCAACTAGGCTTAATATACCAGCAACCCATTAATTCACCCCTTTATGGCACAATACAGCCCTACCAGAACTTAATTAAATTCCGGACAGCGATGTGTGGAGCTCCAGGGGTATATTTTATCTCTCCCACATTGTTGAGGATAGAACACTGAAATCCTTTGATAGATTGAAGTCTGACTTTGAGCTACCGAATCAAATGTATTTTAGATACCTACAAATACGTCACGCCTATCATACCCAATTCCTAGCAAACAGCACACCCCTAGCCAACAATCCCTTAATGAACTAGAAGAAAGGTTTTCCCCCCCAAAAGAGGAGGTGGGGTTTTTTGGCAGCACAGTATGAAAAGTTGGATAATTGATACAACATAAGTCAAAGATAAAAGAATAAACATTTTTATTGTATTGACACCACTGTGACAATAAGTTTAAAAGACATGAGCCTCAATCAGGAGTACCATACAATGACCATACAATGAAACGTACAGTATTATATCGGCAGACAATGATTTCCAAATATCACATTTACTGAAAGCATAATAATACAAAGGGACAAAAAGTAGAACCTGACGCGTTTCAACTCTTATCGGTATAAGTCTTCTTCAGAGGGCTACTTTTAAAAAAAAGGTGTCTATATCTGCCGAGCGGGGAGCGTCAATAGTTTCAAGAAACTATTAGATAAGCACCTGAACAACCACAACATACAGGGATATACAATGTAATACTGACATATAATCACACACATAGGATGGACTTGTGTCTTTTTTCAACCTCACCTACTATGTAACTACTATGTAAATATCATGCAAAATAACAGGATCGACGAATCACAAGCCGGAATTAAGATCGCAGGGAGAAATATCAACAACCTGAGATATGTATACGATACCACACTAATGGCAGAAAGTTAAGAAGAACTAAGGAGTCTCTTAATGAAGGTGAAAGAGGAGAACGCAAAAGCTGGCCTGAAATTGTATTAAGAAATCTAAGATCATGGTAACTGGTCCCATCACTCCTTGGCAAATAGAAGGAGAAAAAGTGGAAACAGTGACAGATTTTATCTTCCTAGGATCCAAGATCAGGGCAGACAGTGACTGTAGCCATGAAATTAAGAGACAATTGCTTCTTGGGAGGAAAGCAATGGCAAACATAGACAACATTATAAAAAACAGAGACATAACCCTACCGAAAAAGTGCCGTATAGTCAAAGCTATGGTATTTCCAGTAGTAACCTATGGCTGTGAAAGGTGGACCATAAGGAAGGCTGAACGCCGTAGAATTGACGCTTTTAAACTATGGTGTTGGAGAAGATTCTTGAAAGTCCCTTGGATGGCAAAAAGATCAAACCAGTTTATCCTGAAGGAAATCAACCATGAATATTCACTGGAAGGACAGATCCTGAAGCTGAAACTCAAATACTTTGGCCACCTAATGCGAAGAGAGGACTCATTGGAAAAGACCCTGATGCTAGGAAACATGGAAGGAAACAGGAGAAGAGGACAACAGAAAACAAGATGGATAGATAGCATCATCAAAATCGATGAACATGAAGTTAAGCAAGCTCCGGGAGGTAATGGACGGCAGAAAAGCTTGGCGAGCTATGGTCCATGAGGTCACGAAGAGTTGGACACAACTAAATGACTGAACAACAGCAACAAAAAAGATACACTATATTGTCAAAAGTATCTATGGATACACACAGCCCAGATCAGGAAGGAGTGGACAGTGTTGGCAGGGCACCGTCAGAGAGGAGGTAAGGAACCGCTCTGTACAATATCCTTTCACAGAGCAGGTAAGTATAACATCTTTTTATTTTAACACAAAAAATTTTACTTTTAGTATCACTTTGACCACTTGCCTACTGTATAACTTACATATAAGGTGGCAAGGTGGCACTGCTCCGCTGGATCATGGTTGCCCGCTCCTGCTGTGATTATACACAGTGAGAGCTGATCTGTGGGTACCGTGGCTTTAATGTCCGCAAGCACCCGCTAATCATCCAGCACAGAGGCAGAATGGCAGTCTGCTTATGTAAACAAGGCAGATCGCCATTCTGACAGGAGGGAAGGCATGGATCCTGTGTCTCTGCAAAGCAGGGACTAGGATCCATGTCTTCCCCTAGTAAAAGCACCTCCAACAGTACACTAAAACACTGGCTAGGAACACAGTTAACCCTTTGATTACCCCTCATGTGTATCCCCTTCCCAGACAGTGTCATTAGTACAATGACAGTGCATATGTTTAGCACTGATCACTGTATTCGTTGCACTGCTCCCCAAATTTTTTTATACTTACCGGCTCTGTGCAAGGATATTGTACACAGCAGTCCCTTACCTCCTCTCTGACGGTCCCTTGTCAACGCTGTCCACTCCTTCTTCCTGATCTGGGCTGTGTGTATCCATAGATACACACAGTGCCAGAAAGCTATGCCCCCGAGCCCTCCTCGGAGGAGTTTGTCTGAAAGCTGCAGGATCCTATGGCTCCCGCTGCCCTCAGTGTCTCCTGTGAGACCAGAGAGGAGAGGAGAGCAGTGCTACAGCCAGGACAACACTGAGAGGAGTCAGGTAGTGTCAGTTAGTGTCCGACTGTCCGCAATATCACAGTCCCACTATAAGTAGCTTATTGCAGCCATTACTAGTAAAGGAAAAAAAAAATCCCATAGTTTGTAGACGCTATATCTTTGCGCAAACCAATCAATATACACTTATTGGGATTTTTTTTTTTAAACCAAAAATATTTAGTTAGTTGACTAACTATGTAACTATGTAGCAGACTACATGTTGGCCTAAATTGATGAAGACATTTTTTTTAATTTTTTTATTGAATATGTTTTATAGCAGAAAGTAAAAAATATTGTTTTTTTTTAAAAATTGTTTTTTTTTGTTTATAGCGCAAAAAATAAAAACCGCAGAGGTGATCGAATACCACCAAAAGAAAGCTCTATTTATTGGAAAAAAAGGACATACATTTTATTTGGGTACAGCGTTGCATGAATGCGCAATTGTCAGTTAAAGTAACTCAGTGCTGTATCCCAAAAAAGGCCTGGTCAGGAAGGGGGTTAAATCTTCCAGAGGTCAAGTGGTTAGGTGTAACACGATAAGCCCGCTCGGATCCGCCTGTCTGTTTTTCAGGCTTATCCAAGCGGGCCATCTATTGACTCCTATGGGCAGGCTGGTGTCAGGGGAGATGTGTCCACTGACACCTGCCTGTCATCTGATCGGCTCAAGACAGACATCTGCTATCCGTCGTGGTGAATCAGATGAGATGTGATGAAAACAGACATGCTGTCCGTTTTCGTACGATCTCCCCATACAGATCAGTGGGGCTCTGACAGGTCCCTCTCTGCTCAGTGAGCAGAGACGGACCTGTCATCCGCTGGCTCAGCAGAGATCAACGGAGAGATCTGCGCTGGCGGACTCCGCTGAGCAGATCCACCCCATGTGAAAGAGGCCTTAGGCTCATAATAAATGTTATGAATAGTAGGTGTTTATAGTGTTATTAATCTATTTAATTTAATTAATCTATTTCATCTGTACTTGGGTTTTTAACCGCTTCAGCACCGGGCCATTTTACACCCTTCCTTACCAGAGCACTTTTTGTGATTCGGCACTGCGTCGCTTTAACTGACAATTGCGCGGTCGTGCGACGTTACACCCAAACAAAATTGACGTCCTTTTTTTCCCACAAATAGAGCTTTCTTTTGGTGGTATTTGATCGCCCCTGCGGTTTTTATTTTTTTTGCGCTATAAACAAAAGAAGAGCGACAATTTTGAAAAAAAACACAATATTTTTTACTTTTTGCTATAATAAATATCCCATTTTTTTTTTTTTAAATATTTTTTTCCTCAGCTTAGGCCGATACGTATTCTTCTACATATTTTTGGTAAAAAAAATCGCAATAAGCGTATATTGATCGGTTTGCGCAAAAGTTATAGCGTCTACAAAATAGGGGATAGATTTATTGCATTTTTTTTTTTTACTAGTAATGGCGGCGATCTGCGATTTTTTTTTCGTGACTGCGACATTGCGGCGGACACTTCGGACACTTTTGACACATTTTTGGGACCATTCACATTTACACAGCGATCGTTGCTATAAAATTGCATTGATTACTGTGTAAATGTGACTGGCAGGGAAGGGGTTAACACTAGGGGGCGGGGAGGGGTTAATGTTTTCCCTAAATGTGTGATTCTAACTGTGGGGGGAGGGGACTCAAGGGGAGGAGACCGATCATGTGTTCCTCCGTGCTGGGATCACATGATCGGTCTCCTGCTCGCTGACAGGACGTGGAGCTGTGTGTTTACACACACAGCTCCACGGTCCCGTTGTTTTAACGGGCAATCGCGGGTGCCCGGCGGACATCGAGGGTCCCGAGCGTCAACAGGAAGTGACGTCAAAGCGTGTGCGGTCCACAGTGCGCTCCACCAAGCCGAACCAGGAAGAACACCGCTGTGGCATACAGCGGAACTGCATTGGATTTCCGGTGGTGAGACAGCACCAGGCACAGTACTAGCTTTACATTTGCCTCAAAGTAATTGTTTTATGGTACGCTGCTTGTACAGAGGGAGATTGTTTGGGGAAAAGCTTTTTTGAATAAATTGATTTTACAGTATTACGCTATGTAGCCATTTCTTTCCCTGTGACATGTAATATACTTGCACACTCTGGAGGAGTGGTGGAGTGGTGTTGAGCTGTGGAAAATAGAGGTGGTGCCATTGGAGAAACTGATGATACTGATGATGACAGCAGGCTCGCATATTCTGGGCATCTGGATTTGACGATATTAGTGATTATTACAGGCTTGTAATATCTGTACTTCTGGTGAGTGCACCCCCAAAAGGGGACGAATATCACTTTGGGTGAAATCTCTGGTGGATGGCTCAGAATTTAACACCGTAGCAACTGCACAGAATTGTTTTGCTCCATCTCCTTTACCTTCTCTGCTGGAAAATCACTTTATCATACATTTTTTGATTATAAGTCACATGATTATGGACATTATTTATTAGTTTTTGATCGTATCATTCATTGATAATATTTTTTCACATATTTATGGACACTATTTATTTATCAATTTTTATTTTTAATTTTTGATTAACTTATTCACATTAAAATGGACGTGGACTATTACAATATTTATTGATATATATATATATTTTTGGAAATATTTATTTATTTTTTAAGAAATATTTATTCATAGATATTTTTTATATATTTATAATTTTTATACTTATATATTTACACATCCACTATTTTTTAGAGATCAATTATTTATTTATTTCACGTTGGACACACTTTTCAACCAAAAGCGCTGCTACAATCTTTAGAGAAATACGCTGACTGCAACATCTTTTCTATTCATGTATTTCTGTATGTGAAAACATTTTACTTTATTTAAGTAGCTGCTACACTGTGTGTACAATATTTTAATATATAGCACACATTTTGGGAGTCTTATTTATCACATATTATTTCCCGTTTAAATATAATTTTTCTTTAATTAGATCACGTATATACTCACTGAACCTCAGTGCTTTCAGTCACTATTTGTTCAATTTTCGTATAGAACATCATCCTACAGCGCAGAGCGGTGTTTATTTAGGCGGGCGGTATTTATTAAACATCCCATATACATAGCAATTTTTTTCTAACACCCTAGAGAATAATATGGTGGTCGTTGCAATACTTTCTGTCACACCGTATTTGCGCAGCTGTCCTATAAGCACACTTATTTGAATGGATGGCTGGAATGGGCACATATCAGCGCTGTGGGCATTACACATCCAGCCCACAGCGCTGCTGCCACCGATCTCTCCCCTCTCCCCTCACACTGTACCAATAGGTATGGGGAGGGGAGAGAGGAACCGGACGTGACGCCGGTTTGTTTACAACTGATTACTCCATCATTTGATGGAGCGATCAAGTGGTAAACAGCCGCTATCAGCGGCCGTTTACCATTTACCATGAAGCGCCGGGTTCTCTGGACCCGGTGGTCATGAATGTTCCTGGGTGCACGCCCCAGGGGGGTTCCCGAGAGCGGGATTCTGTGAGGACGTCAATGTACGCCCTCCCAGAGTTATCCGACCGCACTGCAGCCGTCTTTCAAAGTCCGCCGTTTTTTTTTTTTTTAAGTCAGCAAATACTCCAGCTGCTGACTTTTAAAATAAGGACACTTACCTGTCCAGGGCGCTCGCAATGTCGACACCCGAAGCCGATCTATCCCTCAGCTGTCGGGTGCTGCCGCTGCCATCTTCAGTGATGGGAACCAGGAAGTGAAGGCTTACGGCTTCACTTCCTGGTTCCCTACTGCGCATACGCAACTCGTGCTGGGCTATCCCAATGGTCCCTGCTGTCTATTGGGACCTGTGTTTCTCCCAGAAGACAGTGGAGGGGGACGGAGAAGGCGCCGGAAGTGGCCTAGATACCTGCAAGTGGCACGGGTATCGAAGTCTAATACCTGTATTAGACATATATCTCCTCCCCCCTGAAAGGTGCCAAATGGGACACTGGAGGGGGGAGAAACCGGAAAAGTGGAAGTTGCATTTTTGGGTGGAACTCAGCTTTAAGAGCTATGGGCGGAAGTGACGTTTTGACATTGCTTCTGCCCTGCAATGGTATGGAGCTGGTTGGGGGCTTTCTTCCCCTCACTCAGCTTCATACCACAGAGGGGACAGGATCCAATCGCCGCCGGCACTGCCAGCGGTTCCGGTAATCGGCGGAGGGCACCGGAGTGCGGCGGGAGAGGGTGCCCTCTCCTGCCACCGATAAAAGTGAACTTGCGGAATTTGCATCACCAGTATGATCAGATCATAGTTCAAAACTTTAGTTAACATCAAATCATTAAAATGTTAATACATTTTTTTTTATCACTATAATCTGATCTATTTAGCACCCCATCCACACAGTGCAATGTTAAGTCTAGCAAAATATGTTTTAAGAGGTTCTTTATTTTCACATAGTACTAATGTATTTTTCTAATAAGTCACTCAGAGCAAAAATATAGATAAGGATAAAGTGATTTTGTCAGTAAGAGGGCTATGCATATGGTAATGATCCTAAAAATGGTTTCAGATGTATATGAATCTGACAATAGAGAGCAAGGATATTTTAATAGCAACACTGTTTAAAGTATTATCTGTTTGTTACGAATGGAGTTCAGTACAAAATCTAAGGCTCTTAGTGGCTAGTATATTTACAGTTTTCTCAACCATGGTGACAGCATCTTAGAAATTAGTTGGGGTTCTCTTTTCAAATAATAATGGGGGTTGGGATTTACAGACTTATGATTTAGGTTAGGTTTTAGGGTTTTAGTTACATAATAGGGGTTCATTTAAAGGAATATTTTAGTTTAATTGTTGAAAAATAAATGGACACAGGTAACCTTATCCTTCATACAGAGACAAGCCAGTTGTGACCCATACAGCACTTATAGTAAAGTATTCCTCAGATGCTCTTTTGACCATGCCTGCGTTTTGTCAATTGTACATTGTCTCCTTTGATTAGCTCCTCCTCTTTCTAGACCGTTTTACCTGATGACATCATGAATGCATATTGGAGTTCACATTTAGTCACCATGCTTAGATACAGGCACAGGCCACTTTACCTGCTCTCAACTTCCTGGGCTCAGTTAAAGTGTTTGTAAACCCTTACAAACCACTTTGACATACAGGTAAGCCTAGATTAAGGCTTACCTGTAGGTCCAATAAATATATTAGAAAAAAACAGTCACCGCTGTCTACGGCCCATACGCCGTAGACAGCGGCACGCAGGCGCACTGAGCATGCCGAGATCGCGGTGATATGCCGCTCTCGTGCGCATACGCGGGAGTGACGTCATCGCAACTCCAGCGAATGACAGCGCTGGAGCAGCGAGACCTGGAAGTCACTCCGGGATTGATGGCGGCGGTGGAGGACGTGGACGAGGGTCGCTTCGGGGCTTCGTTCTCAGGTAAGTTATTCATAATGAGCTAGTATGCTATGCATACTAGCTCATTATGCCTTTGCCTTGCAGTTTCCGTTTTTTATTTTTTTTTCAAAGAGGCTTTACTTCCTCTTTAACATATAAAAATGTTAACGGTGTCCATGCAATACCATGAAAAATGTACATTTGTTGGAAATCTCCATATGTGAGTGTGCCTAGGCACTCCTGTGCTTATTTCCTCACAGCTTTATACCCTTATGCTGCGTACACATGATTGAATTTTTCGTCCGAAAAAGCTTTTCTTGCATACACACGGTCACACCAAGTTCCGACCGCCAAGAACGCGGTGACGTACAAAAAGTACGACGGGACTATAAAAAGGAAGTTCAATAGCCAGTGTGCCACCCTTTGGGCTCCTTCTGCTAATCCCGTGTTTATCTTGTGTTAGTAGAAGTTTGGTGAGAGACGATTCGCACTTTTCAGACTCGTGCTTTTTCAGATCATTTTACTGCTGTTCAGTTTGTGCTTGTGGGTTTGTATCTGTTTTTCAGTGCGTGTAGTCAGTTTGAATCAGTTTTTCAGTGCGTTCTTATCCGCTCGTTACTGATTTTCAGCTCGTTCTTCACAGGCCTTGCTGTTCTTCAGTGCGTTCTGTTTAGTTCGTTCTGACCAGCCCACCGTTTTGAAGCCATGTTGCGGGTACGTGCTTGTCGTAGAGTTTGTGCTGTGCGGGGGCTTGGTGTTGGGCTTCTAGCTTTGACCCAAGCCCAGTCCATGAACAGGGCGAGGAGGAGTTCATTGACCAAGAATTGGTTGATTCAGCATGACCAATTCTCTCACATGCCTTTGTTGCGGGAGATCCAGGAGAATAACCCTGATGATTTCAGGAATTTTCTCCTGATGATGGACCCCGTTTTTTACCATTTCTTGGCTTTGCTGTCCCCTTATATCAGCAGGCAGGATACCTGCATGCGGCAAGCCATCACTCCCGAGCAGAGGCTAGACGCCACGTTGCGGTACTTGGCGACTGGGAGAAGCCTGCAGGACCTCAAGTTCTCAACAGGAATCTCCCCCAAGGCTCTCGGGATCATTATCCCAGAGACCTGTTCTGCCATCATTCAGGTCCTGCAGAAGGACTATATTAAGGTAAGATTTCTCCTTTAACATCGCATTCTATGTAGTTAATGTTTGCTAATATATTGTATTTCTTTCATTTTTCCCTAATTACCATGATTGTAATATGTTGTGAATGTCCCCTTTGTCCTCATGCATGCTGGAAGTTCTTTTTTGGTACTTCGTGCATATTTGCCTTCACTAACCTCCCCAGCATGCTATCCTGGGCCTATATACACCTATAGCCTTTTGTCAGCACCTAAGTACGGCTTTACCCTAAAGACCCCCTAAAATGTGTTGAAATGTTATTTGTGTCCTTAAATTCATGCAGAGTGCAAGAGGCTTTTTTTTTTCGGGGGGGGGGGGGAACTCATTTGGAACCCTCCCTCCCCCAACTGCTAATTCAGCTCATAACAATCCTCTATCTGCTGACTTTGCCAAACTATACCTACCTCTTTTGTGGTCATATTTATGGATGAATTCACCAAAGCATGTAGTGCAAGTGCCTGCCTGAATACTTTCAAATGGTACTGTTTAAAGTTTTGTTCTTCTATTATTATCTTGATAGGTAATTTGTACAGTGCGTATTTATATTTTTGTATTATGACACTTGTTACCTGTCCAGTGGGCTGCCAATAGTGTAAGTAAGGAGGGCCTGGCCAAAGTAGCACACATTATTTATGCATTAAGCTCTCAATGAAGTGGAGAGGGTTACCTGTCCAAAACATCCCCCCCCCAAAATATTTCTAAGGGGCCATCAGAGGGGGGGGGGGGTCTGATAAGTGGACCTTATATTTTTGGTTTTAAATACTCCTTAAAATAAATGTTATTCTGATGTTGGCCAAGAATGTTTGTGTCTAATCTGCTTGCAGTGTTTATGTGCAAAATTACAAATTTGTTTTTCTTGTTTGACTCCACAGTTTCCTTCAACACAGGAATGGCAGACTGTGGCTTCCCAATTTGCCCATCATTGGGACTTTCCCAACTGTGGAGGGGCAAATGATGGGAAACACGTCCACATCGTCCCACCACCCCATTCGGGGTCATACTATTATAATTACAAGGGGTTTAATAGTATTGTGTTGATGTCTGTGACATATAAGTTTTTATATGCGGACGTGGGGAGGAAAGGATGTCGGATGGTGGACTATTTTCCCGGTTCTATCGACGTCTCGAGAGTGGTGGCTTGGGATTGCCACTTCTGGAGGAGAACGTAGAAGGACTGCCATTTGTCTTTGTCACAGATGAGGCATTCGGTCTGGGTGACCACGTGATGAGGCCATTCCCCCAGAGGACCCTCACCCCGGAGAAAAGGGTTTTTAATTACCGGCTGGCCAGAGCCCGAAGAGTCATGGAGAATGCGTTTGGGATCCTAGCCAGTTCTGCCTATTTCAAACAGCCATATATATGGCAGAATACAAACTAAACCATATTATTTTATGTTGCTGCATCCTGCACAATTTTAAAAAAAGACATAATGCAAGTTATGTTGCCTCCTTGGACCTGAGGCCGGACTTTCAGAAATTCCAATGATGGCCCTGGAAGCTGGCCGTCCTGGCTTGCCCCCCCAAAGTGCCCGTGAAGTGCGAGAAAAATATGTATAATATTTTACGGGTAGGGGGGCCATTGCTTTGCCAGCAAATTTTTAATACATTTTCTCTTTTATCAGATAGAATCTTGATTTTCATTTACTGCTTGGGTTTATTTTTGATGTCTCCTAGGTTCTCTTAGTGCACTTGTAGTGTTAAGTGTTTTTTCCATTATTAAATAACACCCATTGTCACTGTAAACACCAACTTAATGCAAAAACTGGTATTGATCATTGAAAGAAGAAGCCACACATTGTTGAGTCTAAAACCGTTTATTCTGTGCAAATTCTTGGTTTCATTCATTTTTTTTTAAGGTACATAAACAGGCATGTTTCAAAACATAACATACACAACTCTGGAACTTACAAAGTTCAACATTGAAAAACTGAAGGCAATATCAGACATTATAGTGTCCAAAATGTGTTGATATTGCCTTCATCAGATGGAGTGAAGTCACCCCTGTAAACGCCAAAGTTTGAAGATGCACACAAATTAGGAGTCAAACTGGGGATTTCCCTCCTGATCCCATGCCTAACATGTGCTATCTCCCATCATGGGGGATTAATGAAAGTGTTTTGGGGGTGCAACCCCTTCCTCTCACCTACTTGAGTTTTGAGAAAGGGGTTGCAGGCACAAAATGCGTACATTGATATACCCTGATGGCAGATAGAACATGTTGACACACTGTGTGCATCTTCAAAATATGTTTTATAAGTGTGTATGCAAATATCAAAAAAATGTTGGGTATTTATATTCCTCCTAGTACATCAATCATGTTCTTCAGTTTTTGTTCTATCTCATTTGCATTTTGCTTTAAAAAAGTTTAAATCGGGGGCGTGGCTTGGCCGAGCGAGGAGATGGCCGCCTGAGAGATCTGCTCCCGTCGTTGCCTCTCCCTACGCAACTTTCTCGGAGAATCTAACCTCCCAAAATCATACAAAACTATGGGGACAGCCTCACGGCATACATCAGCATCCAGATCCCGCTCTCCCCGAGAACCACCGGGTACCGGGAACCAGAACATCCCTGATATGTTCCGTTCTCAACAGAGGAACAACATGGCGTCCCGCCACACCACCTCACAACCCACGGACACGCTAGTCACCGATTCAACGCTGACACTCCATCCCATCCCTCCGGATAGAAATGACGATCGAAGTTCATCTCCTCAGCATCCACTCAGCCTTCACGACATGAGAATGATAGCTACAGACATCAAAGACACATTGTCAGCCGCTATTGCGGACCTGCGACAAGACATTCGCGCCCTTTCTGACAGGGTCCTGGATGTGGAGAAGACGACCTCACAGCACGATGTGGTACTTCACAAGGTGACTAGAAAGCTGGATACCCACACCCTGCAGTTGAGAGATGCTAATCGTCACATCGAAGACCTCGAAAATAGGGGGCGCCGCCATAACCTCCGCATCAGAGGACTACCAGAAAGCATTGACCCCAATCACCTCACTGCTGAAGTATCGGAACTTTTCAACACTATTATCCGCAAACCGCCAGACACCCATATTGAATTTGAGCGGATCCACAGGGCACTGCGACCTAGGGGAAAAGAGACTGATCCACCAAGAGATGTGATCTGTTGCATCGTGGACTTCCACCTAAAAGGAGAAATCCTGAGGCAGGCTAGAGAAGCTCCACGGCTACAACACCAGGGCACCCCTATTCAAATATTCCAGGACTTGTCGGCTATTACCCTGCAACACCGCCGGAATTTAAAACCCTTGCTTGAGACTCTCCGCTCTCACGGCTTACAGTACAGGTGGAAGTTTCCCTTCTGCCTGTCTGCGACGCGCCTAGGCCGGACGGCCTTCTTGAAAGTCCCGGAGGATCTCCACCAGTTCTGCCGCATCCTAGACATCCCATATGTCGAAGTTCCGGAATGGTATGCCGACTACCGCCCGCATCCTACCAGACGTCCCTCGCCCACGGAAGACCGAATGGAAGTCCAGGACTCCCCACACCAACGTTGCAGATCCCCTTCGGGCTCAAGATCACGCTCTGACAGACACCCTGACCATGGATATGGTCCTGCTAGCTCACCCAGATACCGGAGAACCCGCAGAGATGTATAACAAGGTTCACGGCATATCACTTTCCCAGCAGAGGCTTCTGCTGCGACCCTTAGTACCTCAGACTTACTTTTAATCTTTAGTCTCTCATGATCTGCCATCAGCACACATCGTACTAAAAACTGCTCCCTGCACCCAGTGATGCTTACGGTACCGGCAAGCTGCACTATCGTTCACTCTGTCCCTCTGTTGCCCACACTGTATAACTTGCATAGGGAGGCATCGAATAGGCAGTTCTCAGTTTATCAGTTGCACTGTTTAACGTTTACACCATTGTACTATTACAGGTCTCCCTGTCATCTGTCCTCCACTAGCATCGCATTTTATATATTTTACATGGCTGACTTCTCTTTCTCTGACTAGAATATGCAATCTCCAACTGCTCGAACGATGGCTCACTCAGGACTGACCGACCGGCCCTGTACCGCCCCATCTCTCATTACCCTACTTGTCCACTGTGGATCACGGCGTCCGAACACGTCCTATATGGGTAATGTTATTTGCACTACTGCTTTACAAGTTAATCTGCCTGGCAACAAAGACTGCTGTTACATATAAAATGTCTCTACATGGACGGTATGTTTCATAATCTAAGTATAATGAAATGTTTCACACTAGAGTTTAGAATTCTATGGCTTTGAGGAACACTGCTGCTGACTATGGCTCCCCCATCGTGTCTAACACACCCCCCCTCTGCCACCTTATCTTAGCCTGTTATCCCCTGCATACATTCCCCCTGCAAACCTTGCCATAGACTTACCACAGCTCCGCTATGACTCCCATTACATGTATACCTGTCAATACATATTCAACTGTTCTTACAAGCGCCACCTACAGGACTCCTCTGTTACTAGGCAAGCCAAGCTCATATAGAATGGAACATATTAAGGATGTGTTGCATTGCACTTTATTTTTGTTTTTAACATTTTTATTTCTGATCCTTATATACTAGTAGGGCATTACTCTACCAGGACGGGGAAATCTTATGCTATTTCACATATGCTAATGTTTATAGGGCCCAGTTTAGCCCATTTTTCTTACTGACTGGCTGTTGTTATTACTGCGTTGCTAAAGAGGCCAAACTGTGATTCGTGTTACCTCTCTTCAACATAACTTAGATTAACTAATTTCGATTACTATACCTAGGTAATATGGGAAAACTTATCGCGTTGGGAATCCTCTACCGTTCTCCTCATAACATTGTTCCTCCCATCAGTTATCCATCTACCCGGAGGCCACTGTCCTCTTTTGTTATACTCACACCCATACTTGACTATTGGTGCATAAAGATATAAATAGTGCCCCACTAGTGTCTTGCATGTTTACTACTAGTTTTGTTAGTTGCTCCTATGTGTAAACTTCTACGAGAGGCAACGGCGGTGCCACCATATTATTTTTGTATTTCTTTACAATTGTATCGTTAGGTTCTAGCCAACCCCCATACAGCGCAGTTCTCTGAGCTAAATTTTTTCTGGAATAACTTCCAATCCGCTAACTGTCCGCTGTACCTCTTTGGCCTACACCTCCTCCGGTGGGACCAAGTAAATACTTGTCTGGCCAGTCTTTGACTGGCATACGTTCTACTACTGCTAATTTCTCCTTTTTTTTTGTACTGTTTTCTATACCCAACCTCGCACTTTGTACGATAGCATGACGGATACACCCCCCTCTACTGGGAGGCGACTGACCCCCACGGACACCTCTCATTTCCCGCTGGTAAAGCTTTGCTCAATTAATGCCCGTGGCCTTAATATCCCTGAGAAACGTTCACAATTACTATATAACCTACGGAAGGATGGGGCACACATTGCTTTTTTACAAGAAACTCACTTTCGCTCGGATAAAATCCCCAAGCTAAGTAACCACTACTTCCCCACTGTCTATCACGCCACTACAGATGTCTCCAAATCAAAAGGTGTCTCCATATTAGTATCTAAACAATGCCCTTTGAAAGTTTCTGACACTAAACACGATAGCGATGGTAGATACCTATTCATTAAGGGCACGCTTCATAACAGACCGATCACACTCGCAAACATATATGCACCTAACGTGCGACAAGTCCCTTTCTTCAGAGAAACACTTAATTTACTTACAGAATTCCAATCAGGCATTCTTGTACTGGGTGGAGATTTTAATGTGACTTTAACACCTGCCCTTGACACCTCCAACGGATCCTCCACTCTACCCTATAGAGCTTTAAGAAACATCAAACAAAGACTTCAAGAACTGACTCTTCATGACTCCTGGCGTACTCTACATCCTAATGAGCGTGATTACACATTCTTCTCCCCACCACACAATAAATATTCAAGACTCGACCACTTCTTCCTCTCCCAATCTGATTTAACACTTCTAACCAAAGCGACGATTGAACCTATGGTATTATCTGATCACCACCCCATCTCCATGACACTATCTATACCCTTAGCCCGATCTCCCAATCATATTTGGCGCCTTGACAACTCCTTACTGACTGATTTAGATAATACCCAGAAAATTCAAACTCGACTCACACACTTCTTTCAAGAAAACCCCTTATCTGACTGTCCCCCCTCTACCACATGGGCCGCTCATAAATGTGTAATCCGAGGTGAACTTATATCAATGACCGCCCACAGAAACAAATTAAGACGCCAGCGCATCACTGATCTCACAGCTAAAATCAACTCACTGGAAAGACTGCACAAAGCTTCCCTTGCCAACCAAACACTCCAAGACCTCTTACATGCAAGGGAAGAACTTAAAGAAGAACTACATATAAGATTAAGACGTAAATATCTTTTATCACAGAAATTGTTCTACGAATACGGCAATAAAACGGGTAAATTACTGGCTAGAGCCTTACAACGTAATAAAGCTTCGACAACCATACATAAAATAATTGACCCTGCTGGTAATTCTCATGTATCCCCGGACAGCATTACTGCTCAATTTACCAACTACTTCTCTTCACTATACAACCTATCTGAAACTGACACGCCGGACCGATCTTTCCAAAGAAAAGATATGATCTCCACCTTTCTGAAGCAATTTGGCATTCCCCCGATCTCTAAAACTGACTCGGAAAATCTCGGAATCCCCATTACTGTTGAGGAACTTAAGGCCAATTTGCAACAGCTTAAGACGGGCAAGAGCCCTGGCCCCGACGGGTTGACAGTGAGTTATTATAAAACTTTCCTCGACATACTCGCACCTGTTCTTACTACCACATTTAATTCTTTTGCTTCCCCTGACCCACTTCCCAATGATCTCTTAGAGGCACATATCACCCTGATTCCCAAACCGGGCAAAGACGACACGATTGTGTCCAACTATAGACCTATATCCCTCCTGAACGTTGATGTAAAGTTATATGCCAAAATACTCGCAAATCGCATTCTTCCACTCTTGCCAAACTTAATCTCCCTTGATCAGGTGGGCTTTATCCCTGGGAGAGAGGCCAGGGATAATACCATCAAAGCCCTCAATATTCATCGCTGGCTTTCACACAAATCTGTTCAACCCGGCTTTTTTCTATCGCTCGATGCGGAGAAGGCGTTCGACAGGATGTCATGGGACTTCATGTCCGCTACTCTTAAGGCCTTGGGATTCCCTCCTAATTTTCTTCAAATGATTCTAACTTTATACTCACATCCCACAGCTCGGTTACGGATCAATGGACGCCTGTCGAACGCCTTCTCTGTCTCGAATGGCACACGCCAAGGCTGCCCGCTATCTCCTATCATCTTCATTCTCACCTTGGAACCCTTCCTGCGTAAACTCAAAGCGAACCCAGATATTACAGGGATAAAGATCCTGGATAAACATTACAAACTGGCGGCCTACGCGGACGACATACTCCTATTTCTTTCAAATCCACTCACTTCCTTGCCTAATCTCCTGAAAGACTTTGCCCTTTTTAAACGTTTATCTAACCTACAAATAAACTTCTCAAAATCCAAAGCCCTCAACATATCCCTCCCTACACAGACTGTATCCCAATGTAAGCTGAACTTCCCTTTCTCTTGGGAAACTGAAGCCCTCACATACCTAGGCATCCGGATACCTACTGACTTAACTGACCTCTATAGACTGAACTACCTCCCAATCTTACGGAACATACAAACTGACCTTTTTAAATGGTCGTCGGGGCAATTTTCTTGGTTTGGTCGCATAGCTATTTTAAAAATGAATATCCTACCCCGCATTCTATATGTCATGCAGGCTCTACCAATTAAACCCCCCGCCTCCTTTTTCACTTCCTACAAACGGCTGTGCCGAAACTTCATTTGGGCCACAAAATCACCTCGAATTAGCTGGAACACTCTTACTCTCCCAAAATCTAAAGGGGGTCTGAGCCTCCCTGATGTCCAGAAATATTATTTTGCGTGCCATCTTACAAGAATAATTGACTGGCATGTCCACGCTATAGCCAAAGACTGGATCTCAATTGAGAGTTCCTTTGACATCGTCCCACTTGCTCACCTACCATGGATCCCCCTTTCCAAACTCCCCGAAACATACTCCTCACACCCACTTACGGGTGCCTCTATACAAGCCTTTAAAACCATATCACGACTACTGAAATGGACGCCTTCGCCGGGACCGCTGACTCCGTTACACGGAAACCCAGACTTTTCTCCAGGGATACACTATCCAGTTCACAACACGACTCCAAATCAAAATACTATCAGAGCTTCACACTTTTTTCACGACGGTGCCCTACTTTCCTTTCCGGAAGTCTTATCGCGCTTTCCCGACCGACCTATGCAATTTTACAACTATTTACAAGTCCGACATTTCCTTTCCTCTGTTCGCCCAATGGAACAATGGATCAGAAACCTCACACCTTTCGAAACTCTATGCACCACAGACTCCCCCCAAAGACACCTCATTTCACACACATATGCGCTCCTATTTGAAGGCCTCTCCCCCAAACAAAACCCAATAGTTAAGGTATGGGAAAGAGAACTGAACCTAGACTTCTCTGATAGGGATTGGGAATTAATCTACCACCGTATCCATAAAAGCACGGTCAACGTCTCTGCCCAGGAGAATTCTTACAAAATTTATGCCAGATGGTACAGAACGCCTGATATTATTAATAAATACCACTCAGAGGTCTCACCTCTATGTTGGAGATGCGGCCTAGACTTGGGCACCCCACTCCACATATGGTGGAATTGTGTCCTACTCAAACCTTTCTGGGAAAACATACACAGGATCTCCTCGCTCATCTCGACATATACGGTGGACTTTACACCTTCTAAACTTTTACTACAACATCTTTCACTTCCACAATCCGTCTATAAAAAATCCATCCTTCCACACTTGCTTAATGCAGCTAGACAATGTATACCAACTCTATGGAGGACTACAACTCCTCCAACTGTACTAGACTGGTTTCGACGCATAGACAAAATATCTGAGATAGAAAATATCATCCACCAAGCCAAAGACAACCCGACCACCTATACCACTGTATGGGCTTGCTGGCTCCATTTTAAAACCTCTCAGTCTTATCGGGAACTCATACAATCTCCGTAATTGCCCGACTGAATACCTATATCCAGACCTCACAATATTCGTCGCAATAAGCCTGATATCCGTCATGCTATCCGACTGTATATGTTTCTGTTATCTAAATAAGATCTTTATATTTCCGTCATAGATCCTTGGAATCCCCTACCAGTTCATATCTGACTATTTAACCGTTCTCTTGGTTACTTACTCAGATGGTCCATATTGCTATAATTCATTATAATATGCAACGTTATTGCAATCTGAGTCTTTCATACTGTTGCAACAACTAAATAAACGTCTTCCCCCCATTCACTCACGGACTCAACACACCATCCTTATAGATCCGACACTTGCCTCTTTTCGTTCGCCATTCACCTCCCTCCTATCTCAGCACAGTATGCTCCCATGAGGGGTGCTGAGGTGGGGAAGGAATCGACTCGGATCTACATGTTGACTCTTCTATCTTTGCATCTGTTTGACACATATAGGGGACCCGAACTCTAAACACTTGCCTCCATATTCTATCACTATCTCTAACCTATTTCTACCTATACCATGTCCATTACCTTCTTCATGCACATGTCCACCCTGGTCTACTACAACTTCTTAGTAATCTATACAGACTAGGAAGACCGAAAGTAGTTTTCACTATGTTCTTGATTTGTAAACCTACATATATGTTCTACCAGCTATAATGCTTTATGTTGAAGTTTTCACCATTCTGTTACTGTATGTGTAAACTATTTTGCATTCTGACACATGGTTTGTGTATGTTTTGTTACCTTGTATTTCTCAATAAAACTTTTATTGGAAAAAAAAAATAAAAAAGTTTAAATCCCGACTACAAAACATTATGTCCTGAATAAGCCTTTGGGCACTGTCACTGGTGAAATTATGAGGTTGTTCTTCCACAATCTGCACATAACCTAAAATAAAAAATACACATCATGTATTATAAATATGCAGGCATACATCTATTACCTGAATCTGGGGTGTCAGACACTCACCTGTTGTGGTGTTAATCTCAAGCACCTCTCCTTCCTCCACACCCTCATCTTGTGGTGTCCTCTGTTCCCCTTCTTCAGAAGGTGGGGGGTTCCTGATGTCCTCATATTTTCAGAGTCTTTGCTCCCCTATGAGAATGAAACAAAAGGTATACTTAGCACACAGATATTTGAGGCCAGAAATAGGAATATGAAACATTGCTTTGAAGTGGGGTACAATTGTCTGTTTTGGCGAGTTCAAAGGTGAAGACATGATTTTTTCCCTTACCAAAGCTGGAATACTTATCTTTTTTGGACAAGTTTCACACATGTAAACACCCCTAGTATCCACTGGAGCACCTGTGTGGGACACCCTAAAAAGTTTGTTCTTGTGTCCCACACTAGTGCACCTGAGTCCAGATGTATAAACAGCTGCTGCGTGTCCTCTCCTTACATTACACTGAATCAAGTTTGCAATTCCTTCTAGTTTGAAATACATCTAGGCAACAATGTCCTGAACTTATTTGAATACAAATTAGCATGACCAAATGTAGTTAACCCTGTATCTGCCAAAAACATTGTATTTATTTGGCAAATGAACGATGTTTACTACGAGCGATTACTGTGCCCATGAACATGAAAGTAGCCATTTTAAACTGATCAACAGTAAAGAAAAGCACATGGCGCAGCATGCAAGTAATAATAATAATAGGAACACACAACAAATACTTACTTTTTAGAAGCACTTTCTTGATCTTTCTGTATTGATCGTGCTCCCTCAATTTCAGGTCTGACCAGCATTTCCTCAATTGCTCCTTGGATCGTCGTACCCCAAAATTCCTGTGCAGACTCTTCACAACTTTATTCATGATTTTGGCCTTTCTCACATTTGGGTTTAGGTACGGTCCATAATTCCCGTCATAGTCGGTCCTCCTCAAGATGTCCACCATCTCCGCCATCTCTACAAAGGACATATTTGAGGCCTTAAATCTCCTACTGGATTAGGATGTTTCTGTCTCCGGGCTTTCCTCCTCGTCGTTACTGCTATTATGCACCTGCTATGTCTCCGCCATGTTCCTCTACCCCACTGCGACGAAAGAGACGGGGCAGGAATATTGTAGAAAGAACGTCAGGGGTGGGCAACGTATTTTTTCACGCATTCACAGTGTATATAAAGTTAACACACGTGTGTCGTACGTACGTTCTGTGTGCGGAGGAAGGACAAACGTAATAACGAAGGTAATATTTTAACTGATTCTAGATTGAGGCCTATATTGGGATAAGATTAGCCTGATATTAGTGTTTTTGTCTTTTGTTTGGTTTTGCAGCAAAAATGAAACAATTTAAAGACCCAGACTTCCTTGGCGATTTCATAGACAGATACAGGGATATGCACAATTTGTGGGAGGTGAAAAATCCCTTATATCGCAACAAACCAGCAAGGAAGGTATTGCTGGAGAAACTGCTGGAATTTGTGAAGACTCGGGTCCCTGACGCAGACATCGGATTTGTGGATAAGAAAATTGGTAGCTTGAGAAGCACGCATAGGAAGGAGCTTCAGAAGGTCCAGAAGTCCCTGAGATCAGGAGCTGCAGCAGAAGACGTGTATGTACCCAGTGTGTGGTACTACACCAGGATGCGTTTTCTAGAAGACCAGATTGAAGCAAGGGAATCACTTTCGACTCTTCCGGAGTGAACTCACTCTGAATAAGCCCCTCTACTGGCTCTGGTGGCTCGCTGCTACTAGGCCTGAGACCTGCAGAACCTCTCCCCAGAGGCCTAGTAGGTTAAAAGCCTGTCTTCTAGGAAATGGACTACTGCTCCCAGCCAGCCCAACTTGCAAACCATGTGCCCTCTGGCCACACTGATTTGACACAGATCCCCACAGTCTCTTCTCCAGGACTCCTCACCATCCACTGTGTGCATGATAAAGACTCTGCTAATGACCGTGTAGAAGCAGAGTTCCCTCACAGAATCCCTGGCACCTCCAGCCATCCACTGTGGTAACACTCACCGACCTTCCAGCCCTGAGTCCCTAATGAGAAACTTGTACGGACCATGCATTTCGACAGCTTTTCCTGCCCCTCTGCTCCAGGAGTTCCCTCCCACCGTCCGTGTGGTGACAGACATTGTCAATGACTGTGTAGAGGCAATGTTCCTTCACAGCTCTCCCCGGGTCTTCTCCTGCGATCGTTACACCCTCCCAGATGGGGGTGTCCTCCGGCGGCTGTCTAGCACTCCATCCCTCACTTCACTCAGCCGACTTCTCCTCCCCCAGTAGCATGTAACCTCAGTTCATATAGGAGGCCCACCCCCTGCCAACACCAGATACGGATTGGTCAGGGCTCCCACATGTTCTTCCTGCCACTCCAGATCTCTCCCCCGCTTCTCCTCCAGAACATTCTTCCTGGAAGCAGGGGAGTCGCCTAGGAACTGAAGTACAGGTGATCACACCCACTGCTACTCTGTCCACTCCTAGCCCCCAGATCAAAACAGACAGGCCTAGTATGCAGCATAGGCCTGCCTAAATTTGCCTGTGCTGAACAAACCCTAGTCATATATAGGGTGACCACATTTCCAGAATGCCATTCAGGGACACACCCACCCTTTTCCCCAAAAAAGCTGATTTCAAAACCCACACCGACGATGGAATCGGTCACTCCTTTCCCCCCTGTGCGACTATCTCTATCATAGAGCGCTAGGAGGAAGTGATGTCACTTTAGCATGGGGGACTGGTTTTGTGGAAGAAAATTTTGACGAGGACCTGGGGTTGGGGGTTCTGGGACTAATGTAGTCTCTGGGTTGACAGGGAATTCGGGTGTGGGTGATTTGGTGTGCGAATGGCTGGTGTTAGCAATTAAATCATCCCGACACCATGCTTGATATGGTGTCAGGATGATGAAATCACATTATTTCTATGACTACATTGTAATATATAATGAAATTGTTCAACTCACCTTAATGCAGAATCAGTGGGAACCCTGAGATTGTCACTTGCCACCAGACACAGCTTGCCACCGTCGCCTGCCACCAGATGCAGCGTGTCACTTGCCACCGTCCGTGGTGGAGGTGGAGCCAGCCCATTAAGAGCACTGGGCGCGGAGGAGGAGGAAGTTAACTCCTCCTCCGCTTTGAAAGCTGGCAGTCACAGTTGTGACGTCACTGGTTAATAAACGCCAGTCGGCTCTAGCAACCAGTGGCCTAGCCATCAGAAGTAGAGAAGAGTCTTCGGTGGAGGTGGGGAGGCAGAGCCAGCGCCATTGCGATAGCAGAATTTTGCTCCTCTGTCAGTTTCATTCCGGGACATTGTATTGTCCCGGAATGAAGGTGCTCGGGACCCGGGACAGACCTGCTAATTGCGGGACTGTCCCGGCAATCCGGGACACGTGGGCACCCTAGTCATATAACCCTTACTAAAATTTGGGGGGGAAAACAGTTTTCATAGTTTGTCATAAAATTTTGAAAACAGGTAATTTTTTTCCTTCATTGTTGTGCACTGATGAGGCTGTACTGATGGGCACTGATAGGCACTGATAGGCTGCACTGATGGGCACCGATAGGCACTGATAAGGCGGCACTGATAGGTTGCAGTGATGGGTGGCAATGATGGGTGGCACTTATGGGCAGCACTGAATGGCACTAATAGGTGGCACTGATATGTAGCACTGATAGGTGGCACTGATGGGCACTGATAGGTGGCACTGATAGGCACTGATGGGTGGTGCTGATGGGCACTGATAGGTACTGATAGGTGACAATGATAGGCAGCACTGATGATGAGGCAATGATGGGCACTGATTGGCTGCACTGATCAGCACCGATATGTGGCACTGGTGGGCATTGATAGGTGACATTAGTGGGCACTGGTAGGTGGCACTGATGGGCACTGATAGGCAGAACTGATTTGCATAGGTAGGTGGCACTGGTGGGCAAAAAAACCTGATTACTGGCTCTGTTTACATCACGCATGTGATGGCTGACAGCTGACAGCTGATCACGTGGTAAGGGGTCGGGATGGGCTCCTTACTCCGATCTATGATCAGCCGAGTCTCGTGGACTCGCTGATCACAGAGCACACTGCACATGCCCTGCAGTGGGCACGAAGGCAGCTCATGCACAGGAGAACGCACATGGAAGCCCTCCTGGCAATTTAGGCCTGTGCTGTAGACTTCTTTAAGCTATAGTGCGGGCACAAAGGGCTTAATCAGTGACACCCAAGGACAGTCTGCCACCTCATTAGCCACCCCCTCCTTATTGCTGGAGCCCACAGTCCATCCACTTTAACCTGTGTATGTGTAAGTCAGTGTCGATAATTATTTCCCATATCCCTGTATATTGTGTTTTTTAAGATGCACGTCCAAGAGTCTTTTAACCACTTTCAGACCGGACCAATTTGCAGCCAAAGGACCAGGCCCCTTTTTGCAATTTGGCACTGCGTCGCTTTAACTGACAATTGCGCGGTCGTGCGACGTAGCTCCCAAACAAAATTGACGTCCTTTTTTTCCCACAAATAGAGCTTTCTTTTGGTGGTATTTGATCGCCCCTGCGTTTTTTATTTTTTGCGCTATAAACAAAAAAGAGCGACAATTTAAAAAAAAACGCATTATTTTTTATTTTTTGCTATAATAAATATCCCCCAAAAATATATAAAAAAACTATTTTTTTCCTCAGTTTAGGCCGATATGTATTCTTCTACATATTTTTGGTAAAAAGAATCGCAATAAGCGATTATTGATTGGTTTGCGCAGAAGTTATAGCGTTTACAAGATATGGGATAGTTTTATAGCATTTTTATTAATATTTTTTTTTTATTAGTAATGGCGACGATCAGCAATTTTTATTGTGACTGCGACATTATGGCGGACACATCAAACATTTTTGACACATTTTTGACACATTTTTGGGACCATTGTCATTTATACAGCAATCAATGCTATTTAAATGCATTGATTCCTGTATAAATGACACTGGCAGTGAAGGGGTTAACCACAAGGGGGCAGTGTAGGGGTTAAGTATGCCTAGGGGTGTGTTTTTTACTGTGGGGGGGGGCGTGGCTGTCAGCTAGTGAATGCTGATCTCTGCTCCAATCACAGGGAGCAGAGATCGGCGTCACTAGTTGCTAGGCAGAACGGGGAGATGCTGTCTATTTCCGCATCTCCCCGTTCTGCCTTCCCGTGAGACGATTTCGGGTGTCCCCGCGGCGATCGAGTCCGCGGGAACCGCGACCGGACTCACGGGGGTCCCGACCAGAGCGGGAGCGTGCCGCTCCCAGCGCGCTCCCGATGGCACGGGCGGCTTAAAGGAGGGACTTATATATACGCCCTCCAGCCTGTCCATGCCATTCTGCCGACGTATATCGTCGTGCGCCGGTCGGGAACCTGCTAAAAATATCAATACTCCCCACTGACACCACCACTTGTGGAAGAGAGTTCCACATTCTTACCACCCTGACAGTGAAAAATCCCTGCGCTGTTTAAGGTTAAACCGCTTCTCCTCCAATCTCATTGTGTGGCCCCATGTCCTCTTACACCCCCTGAGATTGAATAGCTTTTTTTATATGCTGGGATCGCCATTGAGGTATTTGTAAATCGCTAGCATGTCCTCTCTCAAGCGTCTTTTCTCCAGTGATCAAATAATTCCAATGATTCTTCATTGCCACTTTGCAAGGCTATGGCAGAGGCAGCAGAGGAAAGGGGGTAGGAAAAAGAGGGTACATTAGCCAAGGGAAAGAGTATTTCTGCACACTAAACACAGCCCACCTGTGCCCCCCCCCCCCTGCTCTGTATGATTAGTATAATGCCAGTTATTCCATCTTGTTAATGGTACGTATACTCAGATAATCTTTTCCACATCTACCGGATGACCAGAACTTTATTTCTCCACTACTATAATGTTTCCCCTGTTGGAGAAGCACTTCTGCGCCTATTTTTCTCCTTGAGATATTTTACTATGGGGTTTTCTCCTATACAACTACCTGACACAGGATGTTTCATTAAAAGCTAATATTATTTGCTATACTAACCCTGCTGGTTACAAAGAATTAATCTGGTGAATTTCCACATTGTTTTGCCTGGGCCAGGAATTTAAAACACACTGCATCCATCACAAACCCATAGTAGTGGTATACTGGAACCTCATCCATAATTGCAAGAAAGTAATAAGAAAAGATCAGCTGCAAAAGCCAATAACTGTACTAATGGTGTGTTCTATACCAGTGTTTCTCAACTCCAGTCCTCAAGGCGCCCCAACAGGTCATGTTTTCAGGATTTCCTCAGATGAAACGGCTGAGGTAATTACTAAGGCAGTGAAACTGATCAAATCACCTGTGAAAATAATGGAAAGCCTGAAAACATGACCTGTTGGGGCGACTTGAGGACTGTAGTTGAGAAACACTGTTCTATACTATTAGAGTCCCCTTATCTGCTTTCCTGGTTGCCAAGTTTTGCTCATATATACTTTAAAAATACACTCTTATGAAAACTGACATAGAACATCTGTAATTGGGTAATATCAGAGCCACTGGCTGTGATGTAGGAAAGCTCAAGAATGTGTGAGCTGCTCTTTGGATTTGCGAGGTAGATTGCACAGAATGTAGTAAACAAAGTAACTTGACAGAGCTTTCTGCAGTATTTTCTAGAAAGAAAGCAATAGCTCAGTGATTATTTTCAATTGTTGCCTTTAATTGATCTTTAGGCAAGCCTAAATATTACATTTGCATAGGCTCTTCTCTACTGACCTACCTACAGTATATGTTTGGAGTTGTGTTGTGTAGGGATGGGCCCGGTGCTCGATGCGAACCCATGTTCGCATCGAGCACCGGGTGTTCGCTCGCTCGGCGAGCCCAGAACTATTTTGGCCGCTCGCATCACGTTCGTGTGATGCGAGCGGCCCCGCAATGCATTGCGGCCGCGCGGCCGGCGCAGTGCATTGCTGGCTGATGATTGGCCAAGCATGCACTGTGACCCCGCATGCTTGGCCAATCACAGTGCCGGAAACTCGAAGAGCCATAATTGGCTACAGGCAGGACGCTGTAGCCAATTACAGCTCAGGGGCTTTAGTACACGCCCCCTCTTATAAAAGGCCGCCACGCTGTCGGCGCCGGTCACATGCTGTTCCGGCGTAGATAGAGCAGGATCGTTCTGTGTCACTCTGCTAGATTTAGTTAGAGAGATTTACTTCATTTAGAAAGATTGATTTAGAAAGAGGGGCTTGTAGTGTGTTCGTGGCAGGCAGGCACTGGCAGGCAGTGGCAGCAAACAGAGCTCCTATATTTTGTTCCCAGAAGCACCTATAGGACTTGTAGTGTGTTCGTGGCAGGCAGGCAGAGCTCCTATATTTTGTTCCCAGAAGCACCTATAGGACTTGTAGTGTGTTCGTGGCAGGCAGGCAGAGCTCCTATATTTTGTTCCAGAAGCACCTATAGGACTTGTAGTGTGTTTGTGGCAGGCAGGCACTGGCAGCAAACAGAGCTCCTATATTTTGTTCCCAGAAGCACCTATAGGACTTGAAGTGTGTTAGTCCCATCACACAGAGCTATATTTTCTTCCCAGAAGCACCTATAGGACTTGTAGTGTGTTAGTCCCATCACACAGAGATCATATATTTTGTTCCCAGAAGCACCTATAGGACTTGAAGTGTGTTAGTCCCATCACACAGACCTATATTTTCTTCCCAGAAGCACCTATAGGACTTGTAGTGTGTTAGTCCCATCACACAGAGATCATATATTTTGTTCCCAGAGGCACCTATAGGACTTGAAAGTGTGTTAGTCCCATCACACAGGCCTATATTTTCTTCCCAGAAGAACCTATAGGACTTGAAGTGTGTTAGTCCCATCACACAGAGATCATATATTTTGTTCCCAGAGGCACCTATAGGACTTGAAGTGTGTTAGTCCCATCACACAGACCTATATTTTCTTCCCAGAAGCACCTATAGGACTTGAAGTGTGTTAGTCCATCACACAGAGATCATATATTTTGTTCCCAGAGGCACCTATAGGACTTGAAGTGTGTTTAGTCCCATCACACAGACCTACATTTTCTTCCCAGAAGCACCCTATAGGACTTGAAGTGTGTTAGTCCCATCACACACACAGAGATCATATATTTTGTTCCCAGAAGCACCTATAGGACTTGAAGTGTGTTAGTCCCATCACACACAGACCCTATATTTTCTTCCCACCCAGAAGCACCTATAGGACTTGAAGTGTGTTTAGTCCCATCACACAGAGATCAAGTGTGTTAGTCCCATCACACAGAGATATTATATTTTGTTCCCAGAAGCACCTATAGGACTTGAAGTGTGTTAGTCCCATCACACAGACCTATATTTTTTTCCCAGAAGCACCTATAGGACTTGAAGTGTGTTAGTCCCATCACACAGAGATCATATATTTTTGTTCCCAGAAGCACCTATAGGACTTGAAGTGTGTTAGTCCCATCACACATACCTATATTTTCTTCCCAGAAGCACCTATAGGACTTGAAGTGTGTTAGTCCATCACACAGAGATCATATATTTTGTTCCCAGAAGCACCTATAGGACTTGAAGTGTGTTAGTCCCATCACACAGACCTATATTTTCTTCCCAGAAGCACCTATAGGACTTGAAGTGTGTTAGTCCCATCCCACACAGAGATCATATATTTTGTTAGTCCCATCACCACAGAGATCATATATTTTGTTCCCAGAAGCACCTATAGGACTTGAAGTGTGTTTTAGTCCCATCACACAGACCTATATTTTCTTCCCAGAAGCACCTATAGGACTTGAAGTGTGTTAGTCCCATCACACAGAGATCATATATTTTGTTCCCAGAAGCACCTATAGGACTTGAAGTGTGTTAGTCCCATCACACAGACCTATATTTTCTTCCCAGAAGCACCTATAGGACTTGAAGTGTGTTAGTCCCATCACACAGAGATCATCTATTTTGTTCCCAGAAGCACCTATAGGACTTGAAGTGTGTTAGTCCCATCACACAGACCTATATTTTCTTCCCAGAAAGCACCTATAGGACTTGAAGTGTGTTAGTCCCATCACACAGAGATCATATATTTTGTTCCCAGAAGCACCTATAGGACTTGAAGTGTGTTAGTCCCATCACACAGACCTATATTTTCTTCCCAGAAGCATCTATAGGACTTGAAGTGTGTTAGTCCCATCACACAGAGATCCTCTATTTTCTTTGCGGAAGCACCCATAGGACTTCTAGTGTGTTAGTGGCATCACACAGAGCTCCTATATTTTCTTTCAGCAGCACCCACAGGACTTATAGTGTGTTAGTGGCATCACACAGAGCTCTATATTTTCTTTGCAGAAGCACCCATAGGACTTCTAGTGTGTTAGTGGCATCACACAGAGCTCCTATATATTCTTCTCAGCAGCACCCACAGGACTACCGACTACAATGGCTGGAAGACCGCCAAGGGGAGGCAGAGCGTGCAGAGCCAAGAACACAGGGCAGGCAGGCTCTGTTTCTAGTGGACGTGGCCGTGGCTGTGGACGTGGTCGTGCAGATGTAGGAAAGCTCATTACTGTGGGCTGGGCTAATGTACTAATAAAGGGGCAGCTGTGATGTAGGAAAGCTCATTACTGTGGGCTCTAATGTACAGCAAGCCTTGTATAAAAATGACAACATTAAGGCATTTCTCACAGCTACATATCCAATTCAAACTTGCTTTGGAAGTTTTATGCAAGCGGCAGAATAGGAAGCAGAAAGGGAAAAGTTACACTTGACCAGCTTCACACTTCCCAAGAATGTGTGAGCTGCTCTTTGGATTTGTGAGGTAGATTGCACAGAACGTAGTAAACAAAGTAACTTGACAGAGCTTTCTGCAGTATTTTCTAGAAAGAAATCCATAGCTCAGTGATTATTTTCAATTGTTGCCTTTAATGGATCTTTAGGCAAGCCTAAATATGACATTTGCATAGGCTCTTCTCTACTGACCTACCTACAGTATATGTTTAGAGTTGTGTTGTGACTTCAATTCATGATTATTGGTTCAGTTTTGGAATGTGACAGGGCGACTTTGATTCCATCTTCTGCAGAGCTTTGTTCACAGACTATGGTACAATGATTGGAATGCAACTAACTAAAGCATTTCCTTTTCTGTAGCTTTTATTAACATTTACTACCCTATCAAAGATTTTACTGTAATTTTTACAGATTTTTTTAACAATATGTTATATAATTATTTACATCAAATGACTTGGATTTTGCATAATGTTAGTAAATGTGTGATTTTGTGACCATACTAACGACAATACTAATACTCATTAGTATCACAGTATAAAAGATACAATCAGCCACAAAGTGATAGTCAGACAGCTAATTATACCGTCTGAAGAATTCAATGGCTGACTTCAGATTTTTTTCCAGCAATAAATGTAAACTGTGCGAGCCAATCAATGACCTCATTAAGTTTAAAAGCATCTTAAGGAACCTATAAACTATTTGTTTTAGGTCACAATAAAAACCAGTGATAAAGAATGAGCTATAATTCATAACATAACTTAAAATGTAGGTATCAGTCTTGTGACAATGAATTCATTTGCAATATAACTGGTCACATGGTTGGTTCGAAATAATACATAGATGGACCATGCTATTCTTTAACTGTGACATATAAAAAACAACAGCATATGTTTACTCTGTTGTAAATACCGCCAATAAATTCTATGTTATTTAATCATCTTTCTTGAGTGCTATTATTACTCAGTATATACACACCTACACACACTTCTGTTTATGTAGTATTTTGAAGAGTATGACTTACCATTGTCAGATAAAAGGTATAATCCTTCTTTTGAAAGTTTCTGATCTCTTATGGAGCTGCTGATATGCTGGGTCTTCCTGCCTCTCCCAGTGGTGGCTCTGAACTGAACTCAATACTCAACAACACACCAGCAACAACGCAAAGAGTTCTGTTAGGGCTGGGAGAAGCAAGGAAATAAAAACAAAAGTAACAGTACTGATCATGATATGATTAAAGGATACCAAATTGCCTGTGGAGGGCCTAGCCAGACCACACCAGGAAGAAAACCAATAGCAAGGTGTTTACTCCCTGCCTACACCAATGGCCAGTGGGAGAATAAATATAGTCTGCCACCAATGGTGCCAATGGTGCCTGTAAATTCTCATTGGAGTGCTCACTTAAAGTGAGAGTATCTGCTATCCACCCAAAGTGTCCTGAGCAGGTACTCTTGGTAGCAGACAAGTTTAGCAAGCAAGCTTAACACAAGTAGAGGTAGTCAAAAAGGCTCTATTCACTGAAGCAATGTAGGTGTCCTTGGGTCAGCTGTCTTTTCCCTGAAAGCCAGACGGGAGGTCCCACCTTATGCCATTTACACACAAGCAGATTTTCGGTCAGAAAATTTTTGGATGTTTTTTCTGACGGAATTCCGCTCAAGCTTGGCTTGCATACACATGGTCACACAAAAGTTCGCTGAACTTTCGACCGCCAAGAACGCGGTGATGTACAACACTACGATAAGCCGAGAAAATGAAGTTCAATGCTTCCAAGCTTGCATCGAATTGTTTCCGAGCATGTGTAGGATTTTTTCTCGTCGGAATTGCTACAGACAATCGGAATTTCCGATCAGACCTTTTTCTGACCAAAAAATTGAGAACATGCTCTCAATCTTTTGCTGGGTGGAATTCGGCCAGCAAAAGTCCGATGGAGCATACACATGGTCGCATATTCCGACCAAAAGCTCTCATCGGTCTTTTGCTTGCCGAATTTCTGATAATAGCCCATGTCCCTGTACACAGAACTCCTCGGGGCTCAACCTGCAAAGCCCCAGCAGGCTCCCAGCAATTTGTCCTTCACAGCACACATCTATCTCTGGGTCCCCATGAATTTCATCATCCCTTCTCTTCTGCGCTTCTGCGCTTCTGCGCTAGTGTGTTGTCAAAGTAAATACAGCAGCTGTGCACTAAAACCTAAATACCAAGTTAATCAAATATGTATGTCCTAAAAGTGCAGTGCTAAATACAATTACCATGTGTAAAACACCATATATGGCATAGTGCAAAACCTTTGAAGTGAACAGAAAATCCAATCAAAATATTATTCAATCCAAAAATGCCCTTATGCAAAAGTTCAAAATATAATATATTTATAAAGTGCAAAGTTCAAAAATTGATCACTAAAGTGCTAATGCATGCCAGTGACCCACACTGGATAGATCGATCCTGATGGCACAGTGCTCGGTGACATTCACTGTTGTGACACCTTCACCATAAATCAGGTGGGGATTTACCAGATCACCAGCGATCTTCCTTACTCAGGAAGATCATTCAACGCTTATTGGGATCTCTGATCCTCAAATGGAAATCCAGAAATGTTCCCCCGCCAGCCTCACTGTGTTCCCGTTATGGTGACAAGATGACCCAGCTCACCATCTCAGATGGGATGGATTGGTGAATCCTCAGAATTAAAATGGGTAAAAAACAGGGAGACTCCTCATGGTGTAGTATGGTCTCAACCATTTTATTTTAAAGTCAGTGCACTTACATATAAAACAAAGATGCTGCTGGCTGTAAATCTCTCCACTATAGCCAGTGCTATCCTTCAAACAGTCATTAATTCAAAAAGCATCTGTGCAGCAGCGTGTGTGCATCGTCCCTACAATCATTTCATTATATGTAACGTCATCAGGGACATTAGTTAATGCACTTACATTTCATTGCGCATTTCACCCTGCACCTGGGTTTACACACATGCAGCACCCTCTAATGTGCTAGGTTGTAGCTGTTAGTTTAGAGAAATGTAAGGTTAGCTCAGGGCTAAGCCTGAGCTGTGAATCTGGGTCAGGGTTCAGTGACTCATGGTTGGATGAAAAGATTTTTGGTGATCTGGTTCCCAACCCAGAACGCCAAGAGAAAAGGGGGAGCTAGTGGACTATTGCGGTACTAGGTGCAAAAATTTAGATCACCATGTGAGACATATATAAAAGTTTTGAACAATTTATTGCAAGGAAACAGAAATAAAGACAAAATCTAAACACAACATATATACTAAAAACCGTACATATAATGGATGATTTCAATGTTTCATTTGACTAGTTTCGCCACAAAGTGGCTTCTTCAGAACATATATACATCTGAAAAACAAATTCACAGATATATGATACATTACAGTATATAATACAAAGTGGCATGGGAAAGAGGGTTCAATATATGTATTGGTTTCTTACCCAAGTTAAGCACAGTCAGAGTGTAGCAAGTGCACCCAGGCACAGTCTCCCGCGGCGACTGGGGGAGAAGGTAAGAGCCAGGCCGAACGGATACGGTCTAATAGGGGGATAATATATGTGGCAAACAGAGGGTTAATAACTGGACATGTGTGGTGCATAACCACCACCATGTATCACCAGGAGTAGGTATAGTACCTGATATGGTTAAGATCTGGGATATCACCGGTGTGGGAGGCAAGCTGGGTTAGATTGGGAATGGGATAGCCCTTTGAAATTTTGGATGAGTGATGTGAACAAGGAGTGATAGGTAAGTGATAGGTAAATGGATGCTGTACCTAAAACATCCATTTTGTCAAAAAACAGTCTAGCGAGTCTGTAAATACAAATAAATAAACTGTAAAGCCCCATACACACGGTCGGACTTTTTCATCAATTTGGTCCGATCGGACAAGGTTGTTGAAAAATCAGACCGTGTGTATGCACCATCGGACAGTGTTCGTCGGTTTGTCCGTCGGACAAAGTCTTATCTCCTGCTGGAAAGATTTCCCGTCAACCCGGTCCGATCACACCAAATCCGAGCGTGTGTACGCTTGTCCGACCGGACAAAGTGCTACGCATGCTCAGATCACATTACAAGACCAAAGCTATTGGCTACTAGCCTCTACGTAGTCCCGTCGTAGGCAACAAACGTCACCACGTTCAGAATGATCGGATTTTCCGACAACTTTGTCCGATCGTGTGTACGCAAAACCAACATCAGACAAAGTATGACGGACATGGTCCGACGGACCTGGTCCACGGATTGTCCGCGCGTGTGTATGGGGCTTAACTGGTTACAATATGATTTTACAATCAAAATACAAGAGATTAAAGAAAATAAAGGGGAGGCCCGCCTTGGTTAGATAGCTAAAACGAGGCCGAAGAGGAGCTCAGGGTGTGGCGGACGTGAAGCAAAAGTCACCGGGCGGATGGGTCAAACCATCATCACCAGGCGGCCGTCACAATTTTATTCAACTGGCTGTGTCTGCAGGTGCATCACAGATACTCCACTGTTACTCAGTTGAGATACTTTTATCTAATATCCATTGGGACCTATATACTACAAGTGCTTACATTTGATAATTAACCACTTGAAGCCCACCATATAGCAAAATGACAGCGAAAAAGTGGTTTCAATATCCTGACTGGACGTCATATGACATCCAGCAGGATAACAGCCGTCGCGTGCACGTGATCGGCCGTGTCCAATCATGGCTGATCACAGTGTTAACAGGAAGAGTCGTTGATCCATACCCATCTATGCTGCCTATCAGTGCCCATCCATGCCGCCTTCCAGTGCCCATCAGTGCCACCTATGTGTACCCATCAGTGCTGCCTATCAGTGCCCCATCAGTGTCGCATATTAATGCCCATCATCAGTGCCCATCAGTGCCACCTCATCAGTGCCCATCAGTGCCACCTTATCAGTGCCCGTCAGTGCAGCCCCATCAGTGCCCATCAGTGAAGGAGAAAACTTACTTATTTACAGTTTTGTAACAGAAACAAGAAAAAAACGTTTTTTTTTCCAAATTTGTTTAGCAGGAAAAAAAAAATCCCAGAGGTGATCAAATACCACCAAAAGAAGGCTCTATTTGTGGGAACAAAATGATAAAAATTTAGTTTGGGTACTGTGTAGCATGACCGCGCAATTGTCATTCAAAGTGCGACAGCGCTGAAAGCTGAAAATTGGTCTGGGCAGGAAGGTGTAAAGTTCCCTGTATTGAAGTAGTTAAATACTGCAAAAGATATAGTTCCTGCACTTTACTTTTATTTAAAAATAACATAGTATTGGGTAGTATTCCCCTTTAATGGACAGGTCACTTAGAGTTCAACCAGATATAAAACCATTTAAATGGACCAATTCAATTCCGGTAAAGACAGCAATGAAAAACACCATCCCTGACCTTCATTACAGAGGTAAAATGGAATCCATGTAATTGAATTTAGAAATAACTGGCATAGGGTTAAACCTAGTTTAAATCATATATGGCATAGTGCCACAATATAAACAATCCTTTTCATTTCCAAAATATTTTTTTCTATTAACATTTTTAAAAATATTGACTGTAGAGAGTTTAGAAAGAAGTTGCAATAACACCAAGACTTTTTCCACCTTTTATATGGAGCTGAAGTATTTACTAAATGTTCTGTAGTTCTGAATGATTTTATCTAGTAATGTTCTACCATTGACTTCCATTATAGATTTGCCTTGAATAAATAAAGTATTCTCAGAGGATTCTGGATGTGAGTTCTGTACAGTATAGTTGCACACTAATTACGAATCATTCTTAAATGGAAATTTTCAATTAGCACAGAATGCAAGTTACTTTATTATATGTTACTTGGACATTTAGCACATTAATTCATTTCAATTACTAAACTGTATCTTTCCAGAACGCGGAGACAAAACAAACTGTTATAGTCAATATTTTCTCCCTAAAAATTGACTTGAGGTTTTTATTTTTAAAGTATTTTAAGTATTTATGTAGCCTAAACTATAACAATGTAATTTAACTCATTAGTAAAGGAAGCTTTAAATTTGAACTCCAGACAGACGCAATTAAATTCATGGTAATTGTTTTACCCGCCAATGGATTTTTTTTTTACTGGCCTTCGCTTATTTTTTTTTACAAAATTTGGTACCCCTGTCAGACAACATATCCAGGTCATTGGCTGCAGCGGCGCTTTGCGGGCGGTTTACCCCTTTTTTGGCCGTTAGTGGGGGTTAAAACTGCACTGCTAGCGGCCGAAAACCGCAGCTAAAACAACAGTAAAGCAGCGCTAAATAAAGTGCTGCTTTACCGCCGACGCCGCTCTTGACCCAGTTTGAAAGGGGCCTTATACAGGGGTTTATCAATTATGAAATATATTTTATTTTAATTTATTAATAAATATTTATACTTGTATACTTTATTATATTATTTTTTAATGATTATAAATGTATTTTACATTTATATGAATGGTGTATAGCTGCATTACATATGTGGATTACATTAATTTACTATACACCATTCACATTTAAATAGACACATGTGTGATATTTAAATATTGATAAAAACAATGTTTTTTAATAACTAGGTTAATGTATATTGTGTAGGGGGAATTTAACTCTATTATTTTATTAATATGTTGGGGAATAATGTGTGGTGATTAGTGTTCAACTTTTGTATTTTACATCTCCTCACACTGTAATCCCGCTACATCTCGCGAGATTATAGTGTGAGGAGAAGTTCTGAGGAGTTCCCGGCGTTTGTAGATCGCGATCTAGAGACCATCATAAACCATCATAAACAGGCACTCAGAGGAGAGCGATCTCCTCTGAGAATGCCTGAGAACAGAATATTGGTATTTTACCGCACTTTCATAAAAGGACACCTTTAGGCATGAGGAGAAGCAAGAACAGTACAGTACCTCAGTCAACTCACAACACAAGACATTATAAAATTTCAAAAAACTAAAATAAAAATAAAAACACATGTGTTTGTTTCCAGTTCAACTTCTTACACATGTAAGAGAAACACATTTCACAGACAGAATATTCCAGAATGGCAAGGAAGGATGTGTGTTAGGTTGGCATGTAGACTGCAGTAAGCCCTCATGCACAGCTCAAAGCAGCTGCTTCTCCAGGTGTTTTAGCTCTTTTTTTCTCTACCTGTTACCTCTTCCCCTCCATGTTAGCCTATGTGTTCATTCATGGCCATTGGCCAAGAAACACTATGCGGTTTCAGAAGTTTAGTGTCAGGGCAGCTTACAGGCAGCAGGCAGAAAAAAATCCAAAGAAATTGAAAATGGAAATCTTTGGATTTTTTTTCTGCCTGTAAACTTTCCTGCCACTAAACTCCTGAAACTAGTGTGCAATGGGCTGACATGGAGGGGAGGCATTAACAGGCAGGAAAAAAGCTCAAACTTCTTGAGGAGCAGATGCTTTTAGCTGCATTGTACAGGCATTATGCCTTGAAAAAGAAAAGCTGAAATGTCACACAGAACATGAAATATCACACATCAAACATCACAAGTTCACGTCATCACATCAACCAACCCAAGTGCAATACAGTTAAATAATGTTAGGCCTGAGGAGGAGCAACTGAACAGTACCTCGAAACTAACATTATTTTGTAAACATTTTTTAAATAAAAAGTGCTAGCTTCTAGTTCAACTTCTTATGAAACTCCTGAAAAAACATTTTTCACAGACCAAAATTAGGTTCATTTCAGGCTGGCAAGGCCAAGGACTTAGCAGCAGTAAGGCCACATGCACAATAAAGCTCCTATAGGCGTTTGAGCTCCCTTTTTTTGAGCCTTTCGTTTTCCTGTAGTGTTAATTCTATGCCGCTCCATATTAGGCTATGTGTCCCCCATGCATTGCACGTTGAATCCCCTATAGTGTGCAATGTGCACACCATAGGTGATTCACTTTTTCACTTAAGGAAAAAGTTTGTGGCATGGAGTTTTTTTTTTAAAGGCCAACATGGAGGGGAGTTAACAGGCAGAGGAAACGCAAAAAAAACGCTCAAATGCCAGGTGGAGCAGTTGCTTTGAGCTGAAGCGTGCAACTGTGCATGATGACTTACAGTTGGACAGTAATGCCCCGTACACGCGGTCGGAAATTCTGACGGAAAATGTCCGATCGGACCATGTTGTCGGAAAATCAAACCGTGTGTGGGCTTCGACTTTTTCCGTCGAAAAAATTTGAGATCCTGCTCTCAAATTTTCCGACAACAAAATCCAATTGGACTTTTTCCGATCGTGTGTAGAGAATTCTGACGGACAAAGTGCCACGCTTGCTCAGATCAAATTAGGAGACATAACCTATTGGCTAATAGCCTCTACGTAGTTTCGCCGTACGCAACGAACGTCACCACGTCCAGAATGATCGAATTTTCTGACAACTTTGTCCGACCGTGTGTATACAACACCAGTGTTGGACAAGATCCGACGGATTTTGTGGTCGGAATTTCCAACCGTGTGTACGGGGCATAACAGGCAGTAGATTACTTTTCCAATTCAAACACAAGTGGCATTTTTTTTTTAAGAAACAGGATAATCTCTGCATGTTCAGTTAGAAGTCGGTTTCTGGTGTCAGTCAGAATGTGTGACGCTGCACTGAAAAATCTCTCACTTTCCACACTACTGCAAGGAGCTGAAAGATATTTTTTGTGCCATTTGGGCTAGAGGGGGAAATCGCCGTTTATTGACTGCCCAATACTAAAGAGGTTTTTCCGAACGAGGCACAGGGACCTCTCCAAGATTTGCTTCTAGTTGAATGGTAGCAGCTGTGGGAGCACTGTTCTCAAATGTAGATGAATAAGCAATTTCTTGGAAAACACTGTCCACAGTCACACTGGTACCTGGCTGTTGCTCAGTGCGAGGCCTTTTGGTAGCTGGTTTCTCAAGCACCTCAGGTGTAGCTGCCTGTGCCTGTAGTACCTGTACAGAAGATATTTCTTGCATTTCCAGCACAAACATTTCTTTTGCCTGCCTGCCAGCATCTGCATTTGAGAAGAACTGATCTTTATACCTAGAGGAAGAAAAATACAAGACATTAGACAACGTCATGCAAGCAAAGCAACAACTGTGGAAGCTTGCTGTGGGGGCACTGCTAGAAGGAAAGGTGACGGCGAGGGACACGGCAAAAACAGTTGTCTGGCCTGCTCTGTGCAAAACCATTACACAGAGGCAGAGCAGGTAAGTGTGTTTGTCAAATTGTCATTATCGATTTTGTTTTGTGTTTTATTTTATGAAGGTGAGATTTACAGTGTTATCACTTGCATTACAAATGCATGCAAGTGATAACACTGTAAAATATCACCTTCATCCAAAAAACAAAATAATATCAGATTCAATATTCAAATAAAAACAAGTCAAAATAGCAGCCAGCAACTAATTGATTACCTTGGATCGAGTAAGGTAGCGATGCAGTAAAGTCGACTTTGCTTCATTTCAGAGAACCGTTTCTTCAAAGCACCAAGCAATGCGTTCTTCATCGTTTTCACACTGTGGTCCTCATCCACTTCTTTAGATAATAATCGCTGCAACACAGTCACTGCAGGAATTAGATCCGAGCTATCCATGAGATTCCACTGATTTGCAGTGATCGTTGCAGGCAGCTCATGTTCTGACACATATACTCCAATGGCCCGTTTTTGCTCTATCAGAGACTGCAGCATGTAAAAAGTGCTGTTCCAGCGAGTCTGAACATCTTGTTGAAGTCTTTTAATGGGTTTACCAAGCTGGATCTGAATATCTTGCAGCCGAGAATATGCCAGGTTTGAATGTTTAAAGTGCCCAACTATTTTGCGCCCAACTCTAACAGCCTCCGTAATGCTGCGCTGTGATAAATGCCCCTCTGAGACAGCCAGCTGCAGTGTATGTGCCACACATGAAAGACTCTGAAGACCAGCATCTTCTACACCTTTTTTCATATTTCTGCCATTATCACGGACTACCACATGGACAGAACTTTTGGAAATTGCCCAAGTGTCAAGCATTTCTTCTAGTATGCTTCTTATAGCTTGGCCTGTGTGAGAGCCTTAAATTTCTTTGCGTGCAGCATGACTTGGTGCAGAGTGAAATTGGCATCAATCCACTGTGCAGTTAAGCTAATTACAGACACAGGACTCACACTACTGCTCCAAATGTCTGTGGTGAAACTGATAGCCTTTATGTCCTCCTGTAGCATGTTGGTAATGTGTTTTTTCACTGTGTTGTGTAATTGTGGCAACAGGACATCTGTGACATGACGACGGCTGGGAATTTAATACTTTGGCTCCAAAAGATTCATAAGTCGCCGAAAACCCACATTGTCAACTATTGATAGTGGCTGATCATCAAGAACGATGAATTGGGTAACTACTTCAGAATTTTTTTTAGACCTTGGGTTATCCATGGAAAATTTTTCACATCTGGCAAGGGTTTGCTGCAGTGTCAGCTGCTAAGTGCAAGAGCTAGGGACAGCTATAAATTTGCCATGCTCAGTCTTGTGTTTCATTTTGAGGTGTTTTATGAGATTACTGGTATTATAAGAACTAACTTTTGAACTTCCTCTGGATATTTTGGCAGAACAGAGTTTGCAGTCTGCAATGCGTTTTTTGGTTTCATCAATTTTAAAGAACTTCCAGACAGCCGACATTTTGCTGGAAGTGGCATCCGTTTACATTGCACTTAAAGCCAGAAATAAGTAAGTCTCACTTAAGGGGGAAAAAAAATGAGGAAAATGGGGAAAAAAATTTTGAGCCCAAATGATTTGTTTTCTGATTTTTTTCACACATGATGACACCTACTATTTTTTTTGAATAATGAAGCTACTCTCACCAGTGCTTGTTTGTTCCTGCTGCATCCAGCATCTTGGTATGGCCAAGTAAACCAGTGGCAGTGGGGATGATGAAAAAAAGCAGAGGATGGTCTCAGAAAGGCACATGCAGGAAAATGTTAGGCAAGAGACAATGATGATTTATGTAACAGCAGCAGTCATTTGCTGCCATGATGGACATGTTAGGCAACAGAGACAATGTGGGACACTAAGTTATGTAAGTTTACATACACACGATCGGGATTGTCCACTGGACTAGAGTCCGCCGGACATTCCGACCGTGTGTGGGGCTCTGGAGGACTTTTTCTTCCCAAAAGTCTGGCGGACCTAGTTTTAAGTTTTGACTTAAAATTGTCCGCCGGACTGCCGAGTCCGGCGGACAATCCCGCCGTCTGTGTGCTAGTCCGCGAGACTTTTGAAATGAATGGACTTTCATCACACACGGAGGAAAGTCCGTTCATTTAGAACGTGACTCCAGGTAGACGGGACTATTGAAGGAATCCAATGCCGCTGCCTGACACCTCGCTAGCCCCGCTAGCCCTGTCAACATGGGGACAAGGTGCTTTGGGGTGGGGGGGCTCAGATAAGGGTCTGATATGGATTTGGGGGGACCCCCACGCCGTTTTTTCGGCATAGGGATTCCCCTTTAAATACATACCAGGTGACGGGGCTAGCGAGGTGTCAATGTCGCCGATCAAGGCGGCGACATTCCCCTCCTTCGCTAGTCCCGTCTACCTGGAGTCCCGTTCTAAATGAACGGACTTTCCTCCGTGTGTGTGGGCAAGTCCGTTCATTTCAAAAGTCCCGCAGACTTTGGCGAAAACTCTGGTGGATTGTCCGCTGGAAAAGTCCGGACGTGTGGGGGAAAGTCCGGCGGACCTCCGCTGGAAAGTCCGGCGGGTTGTCCACTGGACTAGGTCCGGCGGACAATCCCGCCGGAAAGTCCGATCGTGTGTACGCCGCATAACACACACAAACACAGGCCGGCCATCATGCTGGACAGTGGACATTATGTTAGGCAAGAGAGAGAGACAATGTGGGACAAACTAAGTGTAACACAGGCCGGCTGCCATGTTAGGCAAGAGAGAGAGAGACAATGTGGGAAAAACTAAGTGTAACACAGGCCGGCTGCCATGTTAGACAAGAGAGAGAGAGACAATGTGGGACAAAACTAAAGTATAACACAGGCCGGCTGCCATGTTAGGCAAGTGATGTAAGCTAGTTGTACTGTAGTGTACAGCAATCACCGGCCGCGGGACACATAAGTAAGCAAGCAACAGTTAAATAGAGAAGAGCACTTACCGGCAGCCATGAGGGGACATGGTGTAAGGAGGACGCTCGCCATGTGGGGCAGCCATGTAGCAGACGCAGCAGCAGACGCAGCAGGCAGCAAAACACATGTCATGAGGGAAACAGCACTTACCGCCATGTGGAGATGCTGTAACCTTATCCGGTTCCCGAGCTCTGCCCAAGCTGACATCACTTCCGGTATCGGTTTCTGGTATCGTGGATTTTCACGAGTACCGATACCCCCGAAAAAAGCCAAGTATCAGTACCGATGCATTCCTAGTCTACACTTAATGCAGAGTATATATATATATATATATATATATATATATATATATATATATATATACAGTTGTGCTCATAAGTTTACATACCCTGGCAAAATTTATGATTTCTTGGCCATTTTTTAGAGACTATGAATGATAACACAAAAAGTTTTCTTTCATGCCGCGTACACACGGTCAGAATTTCCGACAACAAATGTTCGATGGGAGCTTGTTGTCGGAAATTACAACCGTGTGTAGGCTCCATCAGACATTTTCCGTCGGAACTTCCAACAAACAAAATTTGAGCTCTGGAAATCAAATTTTCCGACAACAAAATCTGTTCTCGTAAATCTGATTGTGTGTACACAATTCCGACGCACAAAATTCCACGCATGCACGGAATCAAGCAGAAGAGCCGCACTGGCTATTGAACTTCCTTTTTCTCGGCTCGTCACATGTGTTGTACGTCACCACGTTCTTGACATTCGGAATTTCCAACAACATTTGTATGACCGTGTGCATGCAAGACAAGTTTGAGCCAACATCCATCGGAAAAAAAACATGGATTTTGTTGTCGGAATGTGCGATTGTGTGTACACGGCATTAGTGTTTGGCTAAAGCCATTTATTATCAATCAAACTATGTTTACTCTTTTCAGATTCCTCCAGGTGCTGGGATTCCACTTTCCATCATGGATAGCTCTACATGTTTTGAGACCTAGTCGCTTCTTCAGGACCCTATAGTGCGTCTATTTAAAAAGGAAGTACATTTTATAAGTACACAATTAAATACATACACAAAACTCATATATTTCAAATAGTTTAATACTTACTGGTATTGCAACACAGATATTTATATGCTCACACTAGTGGTCAGAGAGGAAGCTCGTGACAGACTGCCGCATCAATCCCTGTCCCTGGATGGTGTTGGCATAGAGTATTATCAATGACTCATGCAGATAGCAGAGTTATAAGTGATCAGAAAGAAATGCCACTCTGTGCTTTGGATAGAGGCAATCACACACTATAAAAGGACATGCTTTGTTCATTTTTCATGCTAGAGGTTTACAACCACTTTACAACACAATTGGATTAAACTGTGCTGTTATATCTGTCTACAAATACGTCTTAAAGAGTGTTTCCCATTTTAGAGAAAAAAGGTAAAACCTCTTTGCTTTTCTTCCTTTGCTTACTGGCATGAGAGCCCCATTTTAACCCCTAGTTAAACTGTTTTATCCAAGCATCAGAGCAGCTGGAAAAAAAACTTTTATAATTGTGATGAATGAAGGTACTGTCAGATAAACTCAAAGCAATTCAAAGCCTTTATATGGTTTCTTAAAACATGTAAAGAAAATATAAAAACACAAAAAACATCAGTGCACTTTTATATCACCAAATAGCACAAATGGCTTAAGCAATTTGTTGTAGATATTTGTTTATCTTATGATTGTGTGTGTTTAACATCTTCGCGCCCGCGCTATAGCCGAAAGACGGCTGCAGCGCGGACGCTCTCTGCAGGGAGGACGTCCCTGGACATCCTGTTGTTTACTTCCCTAATGCGCGCTCCTGAGAGCGCGCATCGGGGATGTTCTGTGCTGGCCGTGTCCGTCGGACATGGCCGGTCACAGATCGCTGTAAACGGCCAATCACATCGGCCGTTTACAGCGAGATCGGCGTGTCCAATGAGAGATGATCTCATATGTAAACATATGAGATCATCTGTCAGCGCCACTCTCCCTCCTCACACAGACAGCGTGTGGGGGAGAGAGAGATGAACGGCTGCAGCGCCGTAAGTAAAAAAAAAAAAACGAAATGTTCGATCTCTCCCCATCTGTGTCCCCATCCGTCACCTGTCCCCACCTGTGTCCCCATCCGTCACCTGTCCCCACCTGCGTCCCCATCCGTCACCTGTCCCCATCTGTGTCCCCATCCGTCACCTGTCCCCACCTGTGTCCCCATCCGTCACCTGTCCCCATCTGTGTCCCCATCCGTCACCTGTCCCCACCTGTGTCCCCATCCACCTGTCCCCACCTTTGTCCCCATCCACCTGTCCCCACCTGTGTCCCCATCCATCTGTCCCCATCTGAGTCCCCATCTGTCCCCATCTGTGTCCTTATCTGTCCCCACCTGTGTCCCCATCTGTCACCTGTCCCCATCTGTGTCCCCATCCGTCACCTGTCCCCACCTGTGTCCCCATCCGTAACCTGTCCCCACCTGTGTCCCCATCCATCACCTGTCCCCACCTGTGTCCCCATCCACCTGTCCCCATCCATCTGTCCCCATCTGTCCCCATCTGTGTCCTTATCTGTCCCCATCTGTGTCCCCATCCATCTGTCCCCATCTGTGTCCCCAGTGCACCTGTCCCCAGTGCACCTGTCCCCAGTGCCATCTGCCAGTGCCACCTGTCCCCAGTGCCACGTATAAGTGCCATCTGTCATCAGTGCCATATCAGTGTCACGTGTCATCAGTGCCACATATTAGTGCCATCTGTCATCAGTGCCATCTGTCATCAGTGCCACGTATCAGTGCCATCTGTCATCAGTGCCACGTATCAGTGCCATCTGTCATCATTGCCACCTGTCAGTGTCACGTGCCATCTGTCATCAGTGTCACGTGTCATCAATGCCACGTATCAGTGCCATCGGTCATCAGTGCCACGTGTCGGTGCAATCTGTCATCAGTGCCACATATTAGTGCCATCTGTCAGTGTCACGTGCCGTCTGTCATCAGTGTCACGTGTCATCAGTGCCCCATACTAGTGCCATCTGTCACCAGTGCCACATCAGTGCCACGTATCAGTGCCACCTGTCATCAGTGCCACATCAGTGTCACATGTCATTGTCCTGGTGTTCCAGGGCCTTCAAAAGTGTACTAGGTAGTCAACAAGTTAGATGTGTATTTATGCTCCTAGAACACGTGATGGCGCTCCCAGCATGTTAGGCCCCTCTAAGTGGCCAGGCTGTGTAAAAGTCCCACATATGTGGTATCGTAATACTCAGGAGGAGTAGCAGAATTTATTTTGGGGTGTCATTTGTGGTATACACATGCCATGTGAGAGAAATAACCTATTACAATGACAATTTTGTGGAAAAAAAAAAATAATTCATTTTGCAAAGAATTGTGGGACAAAAATGACAACATCAAAAAGCTCACCATGCCTCTTACTAACTACCTTGGAATGTCTACTTTCAAAAAAGGGGTCATTTGGGGGGTATTTGTACTTTCCTGGCTTGTTCGGGTCACAAGAAATGAGATAGGCCACCAGTACATTAGATGTGATCAATTTTGTATAATTCGCACCACAGATTGTAGAGTCTGTAACTTTCACAAAGACCAAATAATATCCACTAATTTGGGTTATTTTTACCAAAGATATGTGGCAGTATAAATTGTGGCCAAAATTTATGAAGAAAAATTAATAATTTGCTAAATTTTATCACAGAAACAAAGAAAAATTCGTTTTTTTTCCAAATTTTCTGTCTTTTTTCATTTATAGCGCAAAAACAAAAACCCAGAGGTGATCAAATACCACCAAAAGAAAGCTCTATTTGTGGGAAAAAAAGGACAAAAAATTCATTTGGGTACAGTGTTGCATGACTGAGTAATTGTCATTCAAAGTGTGAGAGCACCGAAAGCTGAAAATTGGTCTGGGCAGGAAGGGTGTTTAAGTGCCCAGTAAGCAAGTGGTTAATAGATAACATTAACTCTCAGAGCAGAACTATAATCGGATGTTTTAATTAATACGGCATCTCCTGATTCCTGATTGGTACCCAAGGGTGATTGTGCATTCTTCTTGTTCTCACTGTATTTAAAAAAAAAGGAAAACATAATAAATTCACCAAATATCCCTTCCTCCTTATGTGCTGCCAAGTGGTTTGATAGTTGAGGTTGCCTGAGGGCTGTAATCTAACAATGGTTTGTAACACACATTACAGAATGATGATGTTACTACTGCTGTGCTAAAAGAATACAACTTAAATTCCCTTCTGTAGATATGTCTATGATTAAAAGGTAATGGTGATTCTATGCTCACTCAATAACATCAGCATTTGATCTGTAATATATTGTTATATACTGTATAACTGTGTACTATCAGTAAGCTGTGATAAGCTATATGTATTACAATGCAATTTTATCCCTTGTGCATTTTAATAACTGATCATGTTGTTCTACATCACTGAGTAGTCAGTCCATCTATATATATAGATGACAAAAAAACTGAGCAAATCACTAAAACACTGCTGTTAAAAAACACTGTACTACTGTCACTACATGGATGGCAAGCCTCATTATTTCCTATGACAGGCAGTCCCTCTCCCAGGACAGGACATCACCATGAATTCTATTTGGTTGTAATGGAGTTTTGGACTGGAACTCTGTATACTATCACTTAGGTCATTTAAGCTACTCAAAGTTAGCATTAGCTTCCACTGAATGATTTCCAATTAGTTCACTCAAGTGAGAAGCCATCACTCAGGTTAAGGGGCTAGATATTAATGTAAATGTCAACTTTGACAGCACCTATGACCAAGGTCCATCTTGGAAGGCTAGCTCAGGAGTAGTAAATTTCCCATTTATAAAAGTGGGCTAAGAGATGTGCCCATTCTTACTGCCATTACAGAACTGATGAACACACCAATCCTTTCCTTTCTGATATTTTCAGTATAACTACTTTTAGATTTTTTTTTTTTTTTTCATAAAGCAGTCAATCAGGTTTCCCAACATGTTAGAAGCACTGCAAGTAATCATATGAGTTAGGCATTTGTGTTTTGTCAGGTTTTTCCCATATCCCTGAAACATGCTTTCTGAAATAATAATTGCATATACAGCTGGCAAGAAAGCTTATATAGCATCCCTGTCCATGAAATATATTTTCAGAACAATAAATTCTCTTACAAACAATATAGGCAGGGCTTACGCATAAATACTGGGGTACTGTATGTTCCTGAAACCTAAGAGCTGCAAAGCTTATGTGGATAGTAGCCAAGTATAGTCTCAATAATAGAACAAGATAATTCAAATGTGAATAACAATTATACCATGACAAGGATAAATGAGAACCTTCACAAACATTTTCTAGGCAATGTATTTGGTGTAAAAAAGGTTTACATACTGGTTATTCATACAGTCAATGGCAACAATAAGGAGAAGCGCTATTCGAGACAGTCTTGTGTGGACAGATAAACAGGCAAAAATCAATAAGAAGAACCATTTATCGATTTATTGTTGCCATCTAATAATTTTTTTTATAAAAAAACAATTAAAATTCTCCTTTGCATAGATGGTAGACAATCAGCTTGCTCACCACTATAATGGTACCTTATGGCAGTGGCCAATGGACCGGCTTGTTGATAGATTTGCTGCAGTGATGGAATCCTCATGCATCCCCTATGAAATCCACACAAACGGAGAAGGGGGAGGGAAAACCCAACTTTAATGTGGATCAGGAGATGGGACTCCCAGGCATGACATCTACTACTCAGAGAGATCAGATTCAAAGCGTGGCTTGGAGCTCAAGATGGTGAAGAGCAAGCCGAGGGAAGCAAGGAGAGCGTGTGGCTGTGCATTTTCTCCTTGCTTCCCTTGGCTTGCTCTTCACCATCTTGATCTCTCCTGGTGTGTTCATTCATATAGCTGCTTATTGGGCACAAGTAGTACATAAAGAATTACTCCCATTGTTACAAATATCCCAGTTTTCTGGCGCCAGACTTTTTTTTGCTGTTTTCATACTAGTTATTCAGCCTGTGCGACTTTGCAAGCTAGCACCATGTGCTATGCGCCCAACATATCAGGATGGGTTTCATGGGCTACACAGTTACATAGGTAGTCTGGTTGAAAAAAGTTTTCTTGAAGAACAATTAATTTATCATTCATACATGCTTATTTTAAACATGCAGTTAAGAAAAAGATATATTGATGATGTTTTCATGTTAAACAGGGGTGCAGAATTTCAGTTGTGTAGATTTTCTTCATTTGCTTTATCTGTCATTTTTGCTTTGCTGAATATTTCATATATTACACGTATTTATAGAGCACCAGCAATTTACGCAATACTTTATATAATGTACATTCACATCAGTCCCTGCCCTCAAGGAGCTTACAATCTAAGGTCTAATTTACATTCATACATGCATATATTAGGAGCAATTTAGGCAGACCAGGTAACCTACCAGTATGTCTTTTGGAGTGTGGGAGGAAATCTATGCAAGCACAGGGATAATGTGAAAACTCGAGGCAGGTAATGCCATAGTTGGGATTTGAACCAATGACTCTAGTGCTACTAGGTGGAAGTGCTATCCACTTGGCCACTGTGCTGTCCTTTCCACCTTTATTTCTTTATGATACACTAAATATGTTGATTCCCAGTTTTTAAACCAACATATAGTAATGTGGTTTTTCACTACACTGGTACACATTCAAGGCACATTTGCCAAACTCCTATTTATTTCAGTGTTTGCTCACATGTGAATGATCCTGTGTTTAAAATCATTGACATGTTGGATACATTTGGTAAATGCTGTTACCCAAAATATATGTTGACACATATATTTCAGTAGGCTAATGAAAGATTTAAGATTCTATCTACAAAACAACAAATGTTGAACTTGACACTATTTGTACAGACTTCTAAACTGTATACATTCAGAAGGTTTGAACTGTCATAACGCCAAGGTAGAGATGTTAAAAAACTCTATATGTAGAAGACAAATGGGTTCCGAGTCACAGGAGTGTGCTTAGTTCTGTACTCTGTGACCCAGATTCAGCCAACAGTGGGCTGATGTCACAGAGCCAGTCCAGGCTCTGCAGGGATCCTGACAATAATGGTGGGATCCACCCAGATACTTTAAAGGCAGCTGTCTCAGCAGCACCACTGAGAGCCTGAGCCAGCTGTTCCCACCCCCTCCACAGTCCAAGACTCCAGTGAGCGCTGGATGGGCTGAGCACAGAACAGGTGACTGATAGACTGACTGATGGACCTGAGAGCTAAGCTTAGTGGCCTTTGATCACTCAGCTCATGGCGGGGGACAGCTGCAGCATTGCATCGATGCTACATCCACCTAGGTGAGTATGTAAGTTTGTTTTTTTACATTCCCGCACTTCTCTTTTAATACTTCCATAAGACACCATAAAGAGGCATTCTGGGTCCCAATAACTGTTTGCTGTCTTAGGTCTAGCTTCTCCATGAGTTTTGTGTACACATGCACAAGTGTCAGACTTCACGCGCCAGACAGGTGAGCCCGATGTAGCAGGGGAAGGCCTCCCGTACGTATCTGGTTCTCGGCCCCCTGGAAGTGGGGACAGGGGACACGAGAGCACAGAGTGGTATGAGCGCCTGGCGGGTCGTTGCCGGGAGATGACCCCGGAAGTTTGCTGAGATGGAGTCAGTGGTCCTCCAGATGGAGGGGAGCAGACAGCAGGTGCAGAGCAGGTACTTGGCGGAGCACTTCCACACACAGGCACGGTACCGAGGAGAGGCGTATCCAGGTCCGGGTCACAGGCAGAGGTTGGCAGCAAGTGGGCAACGTGGTACAGAGGAGCAGGCAGGTTCAAGTCCGGGTCACAGGCAGAGGTTGGCAACAAGCGGGCAGCGTAGTACAAAGGAGCAGGCAGAAGCGGAGTCAGGGACAGGCAGAGGTCAACAGGCAGGCAGCAGACGGACAGGTGCAGGATCAGGCCGGGGGTCAGGAAGTCACACGGGATACAGGAAGCAGGTAACGGAACACTAGGAGCTGACGATCGGACAGCACCGAGCGCCCAGTGAACTCAGCCTAAATAGGCCGATTGGCGCCAAACGCCGCGCCCGCGCGCGCGCCAACGCGCGCCCGCGCACCCGCACGCGCACGCACGCGCACATCAGCGCGCACAGGCACGCGCCCGCGAGCGCCAGCGCGCCCCGGCGCACACCGGCGCACCCCAGGGCGCTCAGCAGCAGATCCACTGGACAACGTTCCCTGACAGTGCCCCCCCCTTAAGGGCAGTCTCCGGATGCCCATCCGGTCCAGTCTATCAGCGTGGGTGACTTTAAAGGCTCTCAGAAGTTGCTCCGCATGTAAGTTGTCTTCAGGCTCCCAGGAATTGTCCTCCGGGCCATATCCTTTCCACTTGATCAAGTACTGGACTTGGTTGCCCCTTTTCCTACAATCCACTATCGTTTCCACCTCAAATTCCTCTTCACCATCCACAGTTACAGGTTCAGGTGGGCCTGTGTTACGTCCGGTAAAGGGGTTAGAGGCAACAGGTTTTAGCAGGGAGACGTGAAAGACTGGGTGGATCTTCAGCGAACCGGGTAAGTCGAGCTCGTAAGTCACCTCATTCACTTTCCTTTTGACCGGAAAGGGGCCCAGGAATCTGGGGCCAAGTTTCCTTGAGGGGCAAGCCATCTTTAAGTTGACGGTTGAGAGCCAGACTTGGTCACCGGACCTCAGGATGAGCTCACCTCGCCTTTTCCTATCGAACATCCTTTTATTGTACTCCTGGGTTCGAGTCATTGTTTCCTGTAGCGCTTGGTTGTTGGTCTGAAAAAAGTCCATCATTTCGGACACTGCAGGGATAGAACATTCAGGTATGGAACCAGGCAGGAAAGTTGGGTGGTAGCCATAGTTGGCGAAGAAGGGCGTTTGCTTGATCGCGGAGTGCAGAGAATTATTGTACGCAAACTCGGCCATGGGTAGTAGCGAGGCCCAATCGCCCTGCGAGAAGGCAGAGAAGCAGCGGAGGTACTGCTCCAGGGTCTGGTTAGTTCTCTCCGTCTGCCCGTTCGTCTGGGGGTGATAGGCGGACGAGAATGCCAACTCGATCTCCAGGGAGCTGCAGAGGGCCTTCCAGAACTTGGAGGTAAATTGAACACCGCGATCAGACACGATGCTTGCGGGGACTCCATGCAGCCTCACTATCTCCTTGACGAAGATCCTTGCTGTTTCCAAGGCTGAAGGGGTACCCTTCATGGGTAGGAAATGGGCCATCTTCGACAACCTGTCGACCACAACGAAGATGGTGGAGAATCCCTCCGCTAAAGGGAGTTCCACGATAAAATCCATGGATATCATCCTCCAAGGTCTTTCCGGAACGGGCAGGGGTTTTAGCAAGCCCCATGTCTTGGCACGGGACGTCTTGCTCCGGGCACAGGTGGTACAGGTTTCCACATAGGTTTTGCAGTCCTTCGTCAACTGCGGCCACCAGAACGTGCGCTGCACCAATTCTGTGGTCTTCCGGGTACCGAAATGTCCGGCCAACTTATGGTCGTGACAGAGTCCCATAACCTCCACCCTCAGGCCTTCGGGGACCAGTATCTTGTCCTTATACCAGAACACCCCATGCAACATCTTAACCCTGTCTCCAACGGGTGGGGTCCATTCCACCGAAGCTTGTTTCAGGCGGGATAGGAGGTCCCCCTGGAGTAGCAAGAAGTTTCCGGCTGACAGGATAGTGTCCGGGGGTAGAGGTACTTCAGCCTCATGAAACATACGAGACAAAGCGTCAGCTTTAGTATTTTTTGAGCCGGGTCTATAAGTAATGTGGAACAAGAACCTGGAAAAGAATAGAGCCCATCTTGCCTGTCGTGGCCTCAGCCTTTTAGCCGTCCGCAGGTATTCCAGGTTCTTGTGGTCGGTATAGACCAAGATGGGGTGTGCAGCGCCTTCCAGTAAGTAGCGCCACTCTTCTAAGGCGGCCTTGATGGCCAGGAGCTCCCGGTCCCCCACGTCATAATTTCTCTCTGCCGTAGAGAGTTTGCGGGAGAAGAAGG
>CM053026.1:282880917-282893835 GCA_028564925.1 Lithobates sylvaticus
GGGTGCCAAATTTAGAAAAAAACTAAGGAATGCCCATCTAAAAAAAAAATCCTTGGCGGGTAAAACATTACCATGAATTTTAATTGCTCTGTTATACGAGTTTCAAAATTTAAAGCTTCCTTTACTAAAGGATGTTAAATTACATTGCTATCGATTTAGGGCTACATAAAACTTACAAATACTTTAAAAATAAAAACCTCAAGTCAATTTTTAGGGAGAAAAGACTATTGACTATAACACTTTGTTTTGGTCTCCGGTTTCTAGGAAAGATTACAGTTAAGTAATTAGAATTAATTAATGAGCTAAATGTCCACAGTAACATATAATAAAGTAACTAGCATTCTGTGCTAAATGAAAATTTCCATTTAAGAATGATGTACGTAATTATGGTGTTGCAAGCGCGCGGATACTGTCAGAACACACATCCGAATCCTCTTGTGAGACTACTTTATTTATTTCAAAAGGCCAATCTACTAATAAAGTAACTGGTGAACATTACTAGATAAAATCAATGGAACGCTACAGAACATTTAGTAAATACTTCAGCAATAAAAACAAGGTTGGAGAAAACGTCTTTGGTGTTATTGCACCTATCACTTCTAAACTCTCTACATCAATAATTTTAAAAATGTTAATAGAAAAAAATATTTTGGAAATGAAAAGGATTGTTTTTATTGTGGACTTATGCCATATAATGATTTAAACAAATGAACATAAACAACCGGGTATAGCGCGCGCGCTCGAGCGCGCGAGAGAGCGAACTAAATTCAATTACATGGAATCCATTTTACCTCTGTAATGAAGGTCAGGCTAGGTGTTTTATGATTGCAAGAGCAGTACTTTAGCGCGCGAGGGAATGATTAGGTTCCATTTATATGTTATTATATCAGGTTGAATTCACGTGACCTGGTCCATTAAAGGGGAATTTAACCCAATATACTGTTATTTTAAATTCAAAGGTAAAGTGCGGAAATACATCTTTTGCAAGTATTTAACTACTTCAATACGGGAAACTTTACACCTTCCTGCCCAGGCGGACCAATTTTTCAGCTTATCAGCGCAGTCGCACATTGACAGACAAATTGCTGCGGGCCATTCTACACAGTACCCAAAACTAAATTTTTTATTATATATTGATTCCACAATATAGAGTTTTCATTTATGGTTGGTAATTGATCACCCTATGGATTTTTTTTTTCTGGCAAACAAATTTGGAAAAAAAACAAGTTTTTTTCTTCATGTTTCTGTATTACAAAAACTGTAAATAAAGTAGGTTTGTCTCCTTCACTGATGGGCACTGATTGGGCTGCACGACGGGGTCTGATAAGGTGGCACTGTTGGGCACCGATGAGGTGGACGATGGCACTGATGATGGCCATAATATGCGGCACGATGTTGCACTGGATATGGCAGGCACTTAGGGTACACAATAGGTGCACTGATGGGCACTGGAAGGCGGCACGGATGGGCACGATAGTGCATCATAGATGGGTATGGATCACACGATTCTTCCGTTTAACACTGTGATCAGTCTATGATTACGGACACGGCCGATCAACGTGCGCGCACGGTGATCTATCCTGCCAGGATGTCATAATCGAAGTCCAGTACATGATAATTGAAACCACTTTTTTTCTGCAGTCAGTTTGCATTAATGGGGGCTTCAAGATGGTTAATTATCAAATGTAGACACTTGTAGTATATAGGGTCCCATGGATATTAGATAAAAGTATCTCAACTGAGTAACAGTGGCGTTACTGTTGATGCACCTGCAGGACACAGCCAATTGAATAAAATGTGTAGGCCCGCCGGTGATGATGGGTTATTGACCCAACCGCCCGGTTAACATTTTGGTCTTCAACTCGCCGCCACATCCTGAGCTCCTCTTCGGTCGCGTTTTAGCTATTAAACCAAGGCGGGCCCCCCGGAGAAGTTTTCTTATAATCACTTGTATTATGATTGTAAAATGGATTCTGTTACCAGTTACGGATTTATGATCTTTGTATTTACCCAGACACGCAAGACTCGTTTTTTGACAAAAGGATGTTTTATGTACAGCAATCCTACCATTTACCTATCACTTACTCTATCACTTCCTTGTTCACATCACTCATCCAAAATTTCAAAGGGCCTATCCCATCCCAATTCTAAAGCCACTTGCTTCCCACACCCCGGTGATTATCGCCAGATACTTAACCATATCAGGTAACAATAGCCACTCTGTGATAAACATGGTTGGTGGTTATTGCACCACAAGCAGTCCGTAGGATGACTAGTAACCCCTTTTGTCCACATATATTATCACCACATAAATTATAGACCGTATCCGTTCGGCCTGGCTCTTACCACTCCCCCACGCCGCGGGAGACTGTGCCAGGTGACCGGTGCACTTAGCACACCTTGGACCTGTGCTGTTAACTAACTTTGGTAAGGAAAAACCAATTATCAATATTGAACCCCTTATCGCGCCGGCCCTTGGCGATCAGCGATTGAGCGCAGTGAGCGAGTAATCATATCTATCGTGAATTTGTTTTTCAGATGATACATGTTCTGAAGAACCACTTTGTGGGAATTAGTCAAATGAAACATTTAAATCATCCATAATATGTACGGTATTTTAGTATATAAGTTGATGTTATAGATTTTTGTCTTTATTTACTGTTTCCTTGCAATAAAATAGTTAAAACTATTTATATATGTCTCACTATGGTGATCGAACAATTTTTGCAACAGGTGTCCACAGTACCAGCAATAGTCCACTGACTCCCCCTTTTCTCTTGGCGTACTGGGTTGGGAACAAGATCACCAAAAATCTTTATCATCCAACCAGAGACAACAGAACCGACCCATATCACACACAGGTTAGCCCCTGAGCTAACCTTACATTATCTCTAAACTAACCCAGGTACGAAGGATTAATTTTGTGGCATCAGTAAACAGCACCATTAGAGGGTAGCTGCAGGTGTTAGAACCAGGTGCAGGGGAGCATGCGCACGGAAATGTAATTGCATTAACTAATGTCCCTGATGACGTTACCTATAATGAAATGATTTGTAGGTGCGCGTGCGAGTGAGCGCGCGCACACCGCTGCTGCACAGACTGTTATTGTAAATAATGACTGTAAGAACGGATGCACGCTATAGTGGCGAGATATACAGCGAGCAGCATCTTTGTTTTATAGTGTCAGGTTTGCACTGACTTTTAAAATAAAAATATTGTTGAGACCACACTACACCATGAGGAGTCTTCCCTGTTTATTTACCCATTTAAATTCGAGGAAACACCAATCCAATCCCATCTGAGATGGTGAGCTGGGACATTCTATGTCACCAAACGGGAACACATTGGAAGGGCACGGCGGGGTACATTCATCTGGATTTCCATTTGAGGGAACAGAGATCCCAATAACTGTTGGAATTGAATGATCTTCCTGAGTAAGTAAGATCGTCTGTGATCGGGTAAATCCCCACCAGGAATATTGGATGAAGGCTTGTACAAACCGTGAATGTCAACGAGCACTGTGCCATCAGGATCGATCTATCCCCAGTGTGGGTCACTGGCATGCATTAGCACTTTAGTGATACAATTTTTGAACATTGCACATTATAATATATTTTATTTTGGAACTTTTGCATAAGGCATTTTGGATTGAATAATATCTTTTGATATGGCTTTTCGTGAGAGCGCGCGTTCAAAGGTTTTGCAACTAAATGCCATATATTGTGTTTTACACATGGTAGATGGTATTTAGCACTGCACTTTTTAGGAACAACAAATATGATTAACTTGGTATTTAGGTTTTAGTGCACAGCTGAGCTGTATTTACTTTGACACACACTAGGCAAAGAGCAGAAGAGTGAGGATGATGAAATTCATCGGGGACCCAGAGATAGTTGTGTGCTGTGAAGGACAGATTTTCTGGTGAGCATGCTGGGGTTTGCGGGTTGAGCCCCGGAGAGTTTGTGTACAGGGTACATGGGCTATGATCGGGAAATCTCGGCAAGCAAAAGACCGATTAGAGCTTTGAGTAGAGGTCAGAAATATGGCGACCATCGTGATCTCCGTATCTGGAACATGTGTGCTGGCAAAAATTCCAGCCAGCAAAAGATTAAGAGCAATGTTCCAAATTTTTCGGTCAGGTAAAAGTTCTGCACTCGGAATACCGATGTCTGTAGCAATTTCGATGAGGCACAATTCCTACACATGCTGTTAGCACCAGTTTGGCTTTCATGTGAAAAACACGTGCTGACCAAGGTACACCACATTGCTGTCATGACAATAGATTCCTTATTGACTACCTCGACTTGTGTATAAGATGCTTGCTAAACTTGACCGGCCACAAGAGTAACGCTGCTCTAGTTACACTTTGGGTGGATTGCAGAATCCTCTCACTTTGAATTGAAGCACTCCAATGAGAATGTTACAGGCACCATGTCGGCAGAACTATATTAATTCGCGCGCGCCGTGCGCGCTGAGTTGAGTGAGCGTGCGATGGGAAAAGCACCTAGCTATTGGTTTTCCCTCCTGGTGTGGTCTGGCTAGGCCCTCCACAGGCAATTATGGCGCAGCTTTAATCATATCATGATCGTTACTGTCGTTACTTTTGTTTTTATTTCCCTTGCTTCTTCCAGCCCAGCAGAACTCTTTTGCGTTGTTGCTGGTGTGTTGCTTGAGGTATTGAGTTTCAGTTCAGAGACACCACGGGCGAGGAAAGGAAGACCAGCATATCAGCAGCACCATAAGAGATCAATCCACTTCCAAAAGAAGGATATACCTTTTATCTGACGGAGCTAAGTACATACTCTTCAAAATACTACATAAACACAAGTGTGTGGTAGGTGTGTAAATAGTGAAGACTGAGTAATATCATCACTCAAGAAAAGGATGATTAAATAACATGGAATTTATTGGCGTATTATAACAACAGAGTAGTAACATATGCTGTTGTTTTTAAATGTCACAGTTAAAGAAGAAGCATGGTACATCTTATGAATTGCGAGAGAGCTGCGCGGCCACAACCAGTGAGCCCCGATTATAATAGCAACTAGAATTCATTGTCACAAGACAGATACCTACATTTAGGAGTTTATGTTATATGAATTATGAGCTCCATTCTTTATCGACATGTTTATTTATTGTGACCTAAAACAAATAGTTTATAGGTTCCTTAAGATGCTTTTAAACTTAATGAAGGTCATTGATTGGCTCGCACAGTTACATTTATGTGCTGGAAAAAAATCATGTAAAGACAGCCATTGAGTTCTTTCTAGACGGTATAATTAGCTGTCTGACTAATCACTTTGGGATGAGCCGAACACCCCCGGGTTCGGTTCGCACCAGAACCTTCGAACGGACCGAAAGTTCGCGCGAATTTTCGAACCCTATACGTTATAATGGACGCGAACGTTCGAAATCAAAAGTGCTAATTACAACGGCCAATATGCATGTTAATGTCATAAAACAGGTTTGGGGACCCGGGTCCTGCCCCAGGGGACATATATCAATGCAAAAAGAACTTTTAAAAACTAACGTTTTTTCGGGAGCAGTCATTTTAATGATGCATAAAGTGAAAAAAAAAAAAGTGAAATTTTCCTTTAAATATGGTACCTGGGGGGTGTCTAAAGTATGCCTGTGAAGTGGCATGTGTTTCCCGTGTTTAGAACTGTCCTTGCACAAAATGACATTTGTAAAGGAAAAAAAGAAGCCATTTAAAACCACTTGCGGCTTTAGGTTTGTTCTTAAGTAGAATCTGAACAGGTACATTATGAAGTGTAGCTCCATCCCAAAAAAATCTATTTTTAAGCTTTTTGGAGAACATAGGGAGGGGTTATCACCCCTGTAACATTTGCTGTCTTTGCACATCTGTTCAGAACATGTCACCTCAACCCTTTCCGTCCCAATGACAAATGTTTTTGGAAAAGTGGGGTTTTAATTGAAACAAGGATTGGTGATAAAGTATCAGTAGAGAGGAGATACCTTTTTCCCAAATTAAATCTAACAGGATAGAATTTCCCTTCCTAGGGGTAGATTTCCTCTCACTTCCTGTTTTCTCTTTTCCATTTGCAAGTAGGAGTCGTTTGTAAGTTGGATGTTTGAAAGTAGGGGCCTGGCGTATATACTCTGCAGAAATTTGCCCTATTAGATGTTGGTGTAGCCACAAGACTGGTGGGCACAGGAATGGGCCCTGCTGTGAGTTAATAGATCAAGATTTGTAATTGCATGCACCTGTTGAACAGGGCAGAAAAATTGGGGGTGGTGGTGGTGGTGGTGGTTTGCCACAAGACTGTAAGCTCTCACAGTTACTCTTGGTGGGCGCAGGAATGGGCCCTGCTGTGAGTTATTAGATCAAGATTTGTAATTGCAAGCACCTGATGAACAGGGCAGAAAAATTGGGCCTTTGGCGGTGGTGGTGGACGGTGTTGCCACAAGACTGTAGGCCCTCATAGTTACTCTTGCACCTGTGGGCAAAAAAATTGGGCCTTTGGCGGTGGTGGTGGAATGGGCCCTGCTGGAGTTATTAGATCAAGATTTGTAAGATTTGTAATTGCACCCTGATGAACAGGGCAGAAAAATTGGGCCTTGGCGGTGGTGGTGGACGGTGTTGCCACAAGACTGTAGGCCCTCATAGTTACTCTTGGTGGGCGCAGGAATGGGCCCTGCTGTGAACTATTAGATCAAGATTTGTAATTACCCGCCCCTGTTAAACAGGGGCTGAAAAATTGTGCCTTAGGCACTGGTGCTGGTGCCACAACACTGCAACCCCTCACAGATACTGTACTTGGAGCACAGCAGTCACACGTGTTGCGAAGCATTTTTTTAAAAAATTGTAAGTACACCCGCCCCTGTTAAACAGGGGCTGAAAAATTGTGCCTTAGGCACTGGTGCTGCTGGTGCCACAACACTGCAACCCCCCTCACAGATACTGTACTTGGAGCACAGCAGTCACACGTGTTGCGAAGCATTTTTTTAAAAAAATTGTAAGTACACGCCCCCTGTTAAACAGGGGCTGAAAAATTGTGCCTTAGGCACTGGTGCTGGTGCCACAACACTGCAACCCCCCTCACAGATACTGTACTTGGAGCACAGCAGTCACACGTGTTGCGAAGCATTTTTTTAAAAAAAATTGTAAGTACACGCCCCTGTTAAACAGGGGCTGAAAAATTGTGCCTTAGGCACTGGTGCTGGTGCCACAACACTGCAACCCCCTCACAGATACTGTACTTGGAGCACAGCAGTCACACGTGTTGCGAAGCATTTTTTTAAAAAAATTGTAAGTACACGCCCCTGTTAAACAGGGGCTGAAAAATTGTGCCTTAGGCACTGGTGCTGGTGCCACAACACTGCAACCCCCACAGATACTGTACTTGGAGCACAGCAGTCACACGTGTTGCGAAGCATTTTTTTATAAAAATTGTATGTACACGCCCCTGTTAAACAGGGGCTGAAAAATTGTGCCTTAGGCACTGGTGTGGTGGCATGGATCATTGAGGAGGAGGAAGAGGATAGTCAGTGAACATAAGAGGACAGTCACTCAGCATCAGCATAGGCAGTCTTGAAGGGATGTGACATTAAAAATTATTCGGTTATATCCGCCTCAGGTGCCTGGTAGCTGGTGGTGATCCAAGACTGATTCATTTTGATGAAGGTCAGTCGATCAACCGAGGCGGTGGACAGGCGCACCCTATGATCAGTGACAAATCCTCCAGCAGCACTGAATGTGCGTTCGGAAAGAACGCTGGAGGCAGGACAGGCCAGTAGCTCAATTGCATACTGTGCAAGCTCTGGCCAGTGATCCATCCTCAGGACCCAGTAAGCCAGAGGATTTTCGGTGGGAAAGGTGTCCAAGTCTGACCTTGCCCCAAGGTATTCCTGCACATGTATATCAGACGCTGGCGATGGTTGCTGGAACCGATCATACCTTGGGGCTGCGGACTAAAAAATTGTCTGAACGCATCGGTCAGACGTCCACCTTCCCCACCGCTCCTTCTGCTACTGACCGAAGCCTCAGCAACTCGTCGCCCAGGACCAGGAGTTTGTAGCCTCCCAGTTTCTGGGAACGCGTTGCACAGACCTTTCTGCAAGGCCTCCCTGAGATGTCTCATCCTCTGCTCCCTCTGCGACGGCAAGATAAGGTCCGCAACCTTACCCTTGTACCGCGGATCAAGGAGAGTGGCCAGCCAGTAATGGTCCCTCTCCTTGATCCGAAGAACACGAGGATCCTTCCGCAGGCTTTGCAGGATCAGGGAGGCCATGCAGCGTAGGTTAGGTTAGCTGAGGCATTCGGTCCGGAGTCTTCTGGGTCACTGAGGATGACATGATCGCCAGCCACCTCCTCCCAGCCACGTACGTCCACTGGTTTGTTGGGACTGTACATCATCCCTAAAAGACTGCTGCTGCTGATGCTGAGTGCCAGGCTCCACCTCCATGCTCACACAATCCTCCTCCTCCTCCTCCTCCTCATCCTCTTCCTGTGTGATGGGTGGGACAGAAGGAACACTGTCCGGATAAAGGGGGCCTTGAGAGGCAAGGAAGTCCTCCTCTTCCTGCCTCTGTTCTGCCTCAAGTGCCCTGTCCATTATCCCACGCAGCGTATGCTCCAACAGGTGGACAAGAGGGACAGTGTCACTGATGCATGCACTGTCACTGCTCACCATCCTCGTGGCCTCCTCAAATGGTGAGAGGACAGTGCATGCATCCCTGATCATGCTCCACTGACGTGGGGAAAAAAAAACCAAGCTCCCCTGACCCTGTCCTGGTGCCGTAGTCGCAAAGGTACTCATTGATGGCCCTCTGCTGCGTGTGCAGTCGCTGCAGCATGGCCAACGTTGAGTTCCACCTGGTGGGCATGTCACATATTAGGCGGTTCTTGGGCAGGTTCAGCTCCTTTTGCAGCTCAGTCAGCCGAGCACTGGCATTATAAGATCGGCGGAAATGCACACAGACTTTCCTGGCCTGCCTCAGGACATCCTGTAAGCCTGGGAACCTGCCCAAGAACCGCTGCACCACCAGGTTGAGGACGTGAGCCATGCAGGGCACATGGGTGAGCTGCCCCTGTCGCAGGGCGGAGAGGAGGTTGGTGCCATTGTCAGAAACGACCATTCCTGGCTTAAGCTGACGTGGCGTCAACCACCTCTCGGCCTGCCCCTGCAGAGCTGCCCAGAACCTCTGGCCCAGTGTGGCTCCTGTCCCCCAAACACACCAGCAAGCACGGCATGGCATCTTTTTGCCTGCGTACTTGCGTAGCCCCTTGTACGCCTACGGAGCACCGCTGGTTCCAAGGACAGAGCACTGGAGGAAGAAGAAGAGGAGGGGGTGGAGGAGAGAGGTGTGTCACAACCAGTAGCAGTAGTAGCGTTTTGGAGGCGTGGTGGCGGAACAACCTCCAACACTACTGCACCTTGTCCTGCATCCCTCCCAGCTGCCAATAGAGTGACCCAATGGGCCGTGAAAGAAAGGTACCGTCCCTGTCCATGCCTGCTGGACCATGAGTCAGCGGTAATATGCACCTTACCGCTGACCGCCCTGTCCAGCGAGGCATGGACATTGCCTTCCACATGCCGGTAGAGAGACGGAATCGCCTTCCGTGAGAAAAAGTGGCGTTTGGGAACCTGCCACTGAGGAACCGCACATTGAACAAACTCACGGAAGGGGGCCGAGTCTACCAACTGAAAAGGCAGCAGTTGAAGTGCTAGCAATTTAGCAAGGCTAGCATTCAACCGCTGGGCATGTGGATGGCTGGGAGTGTACTTCTTTCTACGGTCCAGCAGCTGGGGCAGGGAAATTTGCCTGCTGCAATCGGACGTCGGTGTACTGCAAGTACTTGGTTGTGACACACCTAATTCTACACCTTCAGTCCTCTCAGAGCAGCTTTCAGAGAGGACTGAAGGTGTAGTGGGGATGGAGATCCCAGCTGAGAGGAGCAAGGAGAGGTCCGCTTAGTTCTTTGTGTGGGTCTTTTATGTGTGCCTGCCAACGAGCTGCATGGCAGGTCGCCATATGTCTGGTCATGCTTGTGGTGCCCAAGCGGCTGATGTTTTGGCCACGCGAGATACGCTTGAGACAAATATTGCAAATAGCAGTGGTGCGATCTGATGCACTCGTCTCAAAAAAGGCCCACACCAAAGAACTTTTCTGATAACGTGCAGAGGCAGCGCCCTGCACAGGCGGAGCTCTGCGGTGTTGTACAGTTGCTGTGCTGGCCTCTAGCTGGCCTCCAGGGGGCATCCTGCCTCGTTGGACATGTGACGCCGCATCCTCCTCCTCCTCGTCCTCCTCATCCTCTCTCCCCCTTCAGGCACCCACGTGGAGTCAGTGACCTCATCATCCCCTCCCTCTTCACCACTAGAGCAAACCTGGCAGTAAGCTGCAGCTGGTGGAACAGTACTGCCAGATTCCTCAAGCTGGGTATCATCATCCGAGCCTTCGAATCGTTGGGCATCCTCCTGGAGCATGTACCCAACACTGTGCTCAAAGAGTTCGGGGGACTCCTCAGGAGGACATGGTGGGTCTAGGGAAGGGGTGGCTGATGATGCCATTGAGTACGCGTTGGCAGCTGCTCTGCAGTACCCTGAGCCTGGGTGAGAGAGGATGAGGAGGATGAGGAGGGCTTGGTCATCCATTCTACCAAGCCTTCAGCATGATGCGGCTCCACATGTCCAGCTGCCGAAAACAAAGACGCGCGTGTCCCATGGCCACGTGCTGATGACGATGCACGACCACGTCCACGGCCACGGCCACGTCCACTAGAAACAGAGCCTGCCTGCCCTGTGTTCTTGGCTCTGCACGCTCTGCCTCCCCTTGGCGGTCTTCCAGCCATTGTAGTCGGTAGTCCTGTGGGTGCTGCTGAGAAGAAAATATAGGAGCTCTGTGTGATGCCACTAACACACTAGAAGTCCTATGGGTGCTTCTGCAAAGAAAATATAGGAGCTCTGTGTGATGCCACTAACACACTAGAAGTCCTGTGGGTGCTGCTGAGAAGAAAATATAGGAGCTCTGTGTGATGCCACTAACACACTAGAAGTCCTATGGGTGCTTCTGCAAAGAAAATAGAGGAGCTCTGTGTGATGCCACTAACACACTAGAAGTCCTGTGGGTGCTTCTGAAAGAAAATAGGAGCTCTGTGTGACTAGAGGAGTCCTGTGTGATGAAAATATAGGACCACTAACACACTAGAAGTCCTATGGGTGCTTCTGCAAAGAAAATAGAGGAGCTCTGTGTGATGCCACTAACACACTAGAAGTCCTATAGGGTGCTTCTGCAAAGAAATATAGGAGCTCTGTGTGATGCCACTAACACACTAGAAGTCCTATGGGTGCTTCTGCAAAGAAAATATAGGAGCTCTGTGTGATGCCACTAACACACTAGAAGTCCTATGGGTGCTTCTGGGAAAAAATATAGGAGCTCTGTGTGATGCCACTAACACACTAGAAGTCCTATGGGTGCTTCTGGGAAAAGAAAATATAGGAGCTCTGTGTGATGCCACTAACACACTAGAAGTCCTATGGGTGCTTCTGGGAAGAAAATATAGGAGCTCTGTGTGATGGGACTAACACACTAGAAGTCCTGTGGGTGCTTCTGGGAAGAAAATATAGGAGCTCTGTGTGATGCCACTAACACACTTCAAGTCCTATGGTGCTTCTGGGAAGAAAATATAGGAGCTCTGTGTGATGCCACTAACACACTAGAAGTCCTATAGGGTGCTTCTGGGAAGAAAAATAGGAGCTCTGTGTGATGGGACTAACACACTAGAAGTCCTATAGGTGCTTCTGGGAAGAAAATATAGGAGCTCTGTGTGATGGGACTAACACACTTCAAGTCCTATGGGTGCTTCTGGGAAGAAAATATAGGAGCTCTGTGTGATGGGACTAACACACTTCAAGTCCTATAGGTGCTTCTGGGAACAAAATATAGGATCGGTCTGTCTGTGTGATGGGACTAACACACTTCAAGTCCTATAGGTGCTTCTGGGAAGAAAATATAGGAGCTGTGTGATGGGACTAACACACTTCAAGTCCTATAGGTGCTTCTGGGAACAAAATATAGGATCTCTGTGTGATGGGACTAACACACTTCAAGTCCTATAGGTGCTTCTGGGAAGAAAATATAGGTCTGTGTGATGGGACTAACACACTTCAAGTCCTATAGGTGCTTCTGGGAACAAAAATATAGGATCTCTGTGTGATGGGACTAACACACTTCAAGTCCTATAGGTGCTTCTGGGAAGAAAATATAGGTCTGTGTGATGGGACTAACACACTTCAAGTCCTATAGGTGCTTCTGGGAACAAAATATAGATCTCTGTGTGATGGGACTAACACACTTCAAGTCCTATAGGTGCTTCTGGGAAGAAAATATAGCTCTGTGTGATGGGGGACTAACACACTTCAAGTCCTATAGGTGCTTCTGGGAACAAAATATATGATCTCTGTGTGATGGGACTAACACACTTCAAGTCCTATAGGTGCTTCTGGGAAGAAAATATAGGTCTCTGTGTGATGGGACTAACACACTTCAAGTCCTATAGGTGCTTCTGGGAAAAATATATGATCTCTGTGTGATGGGACTAACACACTTCAAGTCCTATAGGTGCTTCTGGGAAGAAAATATAGGTCTGTGTGTGTGGGGACTAACACACTTCAAGTCCTATAGGTGCTTCTGGGAACAAAATATATGATCTCTGTGTGTGTGATGGGACTAACACACTTCAAGTCCTATAGGTGCTTCTGGGAAGAAAATATAGCTCTGTGTGATGGGACTAACACACTTCAAGTCCTATAGGTGCTTCTGGGAACAAAATATAGCTCTGTCTCTGTGTGATGGGACTAACACACTTCAAGTCCTATAGGTGCTTCTGGGAACAAAATATAGGAGCTCTGTGTGATGGGACTAACACACTTCAAGTCCTATAGGTGCTTCTGG
>CM053026.1:282894300-282911800 GCA_028564925.1 Lithobates sylvaticus
AGTGTCCCAAGGGGTACAGCTTCAATACTCTATTATGCACATTGAGCTTCTTCTCAGGCCCCGCACACTCATCAAATACTTCTTTGAATTTCAGAAATGAATGGGAAGGAAGGTGTAGATTTCTTTAAATATGGGTAGTATCTCTGCGGTTTCTTTTGAAGTGACAATTCTTCCTGCCACTTCATCACATCCTTAACAGCCTCCACCAAGGGAGAATCAGTGCAAAAAATCAAAACTTATGCGATGCCGAGACCATCTCAGTGTCAGATGGATCTGAAATCGCTATCGACTTCAGAGTTAAAACACATTGAAAACACATGATCTGAATCTGCAGATGCTAAAGATACAGCAGGATTCCTTGAAACACTCTTTAACCCTTCCTTGACTGGATGCTTAATGTAGGATTCAACCTGGCGTGCTTTCACAGCATTGTCCTGAGCAGCCTCCTTAAAGAAAGATGCACATACCAGCTTTCCTCTGAGGACCTCATTTGAATAGGCCCAACAGGATCCTTCTTCTGCCTGGGCTGGAGATGAAGACCTATCCGAAGAAGAGGATCTTCTCTGTCTGCGCCCGGATTTGCTCTTGCTAGAGGCTTTCTGATGTCTTGACCACTATTGGCTCGGGTCCGAGCGACTAAAGTGAGGTAAGGGCGATTTGTCATGTCTAGTCCCTTTTTTACTCCTTTGAGGCTGGAATGCTGATTTGGAAACTCTTTGCAGGTGTTTATCCCGCACTGGGCCATTCTCTCTGTAAAACACAGGAGGATGTGCTCTTAAAAAAATAAAAAAAAGTTGTATTTTTAATTAAAAATAAATAAAATAAAAAACGTCTCTATCCAAATCTTCAGTGCTAAAGCAGCTAGGCAGGCAGGCAAAACTCCCCAGACCTATAAAGGCACAGGATAATAAAACCACTGACAGACAAGTAACACAGCAGTAAGTAATAAGAGTCCTGGAAGGAGGCTTACCAGAGCAGAGTAGCAGATTGATCAGCTGGAGGCTGAGATTAGCCTAGAGGACAGAGCCTGCTGCAAATCAGCAGTGAGCATTCTGGTGTTTGCTAGGCAATACAAGAGGAAGCTACCTCTTACCTCACCTGCTCAACTCTGAGCTTCCTGAAAGGAATACATGTGGAGGTGGTGAACTATAAGTCCCAGCGAGCCAAACCACTGCCTGAACACATAAAAACATGAAAGGAGAGAGTGCCAGCACCTGCCTAACGAAGGTATATACAGTCATTTATACTACCAGTGACATTTGCCAGTAATACACAGTTATTTATACTGTACAATACAAAGCCAGCACCAGGGGAACCCACCTCAGGAGATTTACAGCCTATATGGAGGGGGATCTTCTGATCCGGGAGAGGCTGAACACGAACAGGATGGAGAGGAAAAAAAAAAAAAAACAAACTTTAAAAAGGCATCCGGTGCGAGGACGAAAAAAAGAACACTGATGTGGGCAGACAGCCGCCCTTTATGGGCTAAGAAAAAGGTGGTCCTGGAGGGGTCAGAGGGGGCGGAGCTGACCCATAGTAGGCCGACATGAGGAGGTCGGGAAATTATTTATATACACACATACATATATACACACACACACACACACACACACACACACACGGCTGTTACTGATTAAAATGTGTTTGATTAAAACAAGTGGTCATGCAAGCGGGTATCAAAAGGGTTAACATGGACCATAAACTTCTCACATCTCCTTAGATCAGTGTTTCTTGCTGTGATCTAAGGCATTGTTTCTCAACTCCAGTCCTCAAGGCGCACCAACGGGTCATGTTTTCAGGATTTCCCTCAGATGAAACGGCTGTGGTAATTACTGAGGCAGCGAAAACTGATCAAATCACCTGTGCTAAATAGTGGAAATCCTGAAAACATGACCTGTTGGTGCGCCTTGAGGACTGGAGTTGAGAAACAATGCCTTAGATCACAGCAAGGACACCAGGTCATGGGTAGAAAGAAAAGATTTAAGTTCTCACCGCTTAAGTATAAGATTACATTTTTGTGTTCAAACACAAACTACTCACATAAAGATGATAAAAACAGCATGTAAAGCCGACAATCCTGTTAGTTCCGTAGGGCAAAAGCGGGCGACGTCATGCGTAGCTCCTCCCCCGTATGTGTTACGCTCAATCAGAACTTCTACATCACCGAACTCCTCCCCTTCCCTTCGTTAGAAGACGGAGGCACGGGGAGGAGTCGAGCGATGTCACCGGATGTGACGGAACTCCCTGAAGACCCAGAAGCCGGCGGCGAGGTGGAGTACCGATCGAAGAATTTTGATTGATCAAAAACAAAATTACGATTAATCGAGGAATTGATCTTTAATTTCCACAGCCACACACACACAGCAAAAGTTAGTAAAATTAATTCACAGTCTAAGTGTGAAAAATAAATACTAAAACAGCGCTAATAAATTGATAATAGTCCCATATCAATTGTGTGTAGTCGTCCCTACACGCTGCAGTTGCAATCCGATGTGTGGAAAAAAAGGACAGTTCAAACATGCAAATTATTCAAGCTGTGGATTTCATGGTTGAAAGTGCACCTGTCACCAAAATGCAATACACCTCGTGTTGCACACTCCCTCTGGGGGGCACACTCACCAGATTCTTCTGGGTAAAACCGCATGTAAATCAAACACAATCGTAAACAATCGTTCCAAGCAATCCTATCTTCCCATCATCATCAGACCAGCTCCAAAAATGCAGGGGTTCCAGGGTATTACCATAAAATGTAAGCAAATCCAAATAGTGTAATACTATTTATTGCAAAAAAAAAAAAAAAAAAAAAAAAAAAAAAACCCTTGCACAAGAGTTCCCCTTAATAAATCTGCGTACATTAATTCAAAAACAAACTAGCATCAAAATACAGAGGGTGCTGCTGCAATACTCAGCCGTCCAGACGCGATCTACGATTCCCAGGAAGCTGTTATTGTTGATGGTTAAGCTGGAGCAGTCTGTGGAGCGCACAGCGTCACCGTTAGTCGTGTTGGCCACGCCCTGACCGGTTTCGTCACTGCGGACTTCAACTGAGGGCGTCCTCAGTTGAAGTCCGCAGTGACGAAACTGGTCAGGGCCAACACGACGATCAGTGACGCTGTGCGCTCCACAGACTGCTCCAGCTTAACCATCAACGATTACAGCTTCCTGGGAATCGTAGATCACTTCTGGACGGCTGAGTATTGCAGTAGCGCCCTCTGTATTTTGATGCTAGTTTGTTTTTGAATTAATGTACGCAGTTTTATTAAGGGGAACTCTTGTGCAAGGGTTTTTTTTTTGCCATAAATAGTATTATACTATATTTGGATTTGCTTACATTTTATGGTAATACCCTGGAACCCCTGCATTTTTGGAGCTGGTCTGATGATGGGAAGATAGGATTGCTTGGAACGATTGTGTTTGATTACATGCGGTTTTACCCAGAAGAATCTGGTGAGTGTGCCCCCCAGAGGGAGTGTGCAACACGAGGTGTATTGCATTTTGGTGACAGGTGCACTTTCAACCATGAAATCCACAGCTTGAATCATTTGCATGTTTGAACTGTCCTTTTTTCCACACATTGGATTGCAACTGCAGCGTGTAGGGACTACACAATCGATATGGGACCTTTTATCAATTTATTAGCGCCGTTTTAGTATTTATTTTTCACACTTAGACTGTGAATTAATTTTACTAACTTTTGCAATATTTTTTTATCTAATTTTAAACGGCTGCTTTTCTGAACTCCTTTTAAATATTTGATTATATTTTTAAGGGATTATTTCTGCTGCAGACTGAGTAGAGGCTATACTGGCGCTGAGTTGGTGTGCTAAAGTAGGCCTCCACACACCTGTTTGGAGAGAGAGAGAGAGAGAGAGAGATAGAGAGAGAGAGAGAGAGAGAGATAGACAGAGAGAGAGAGAGAGAGAGAGAGAGAGAGAGACATATACATCTCTCTATTAGTGGAACACCTGACATAAGAGAGTGGTTTGAACAGATAGAGTACTACAACAAAATGGAATATCTAGGAAGCAGAGAAAAAGGGCGATTCCAGAAATATCACTGCATGGGAATGCTGGGAAAAATTCAAGACATCCGATAAATATCTGGAAAAGACGATGGAAATAAGAGGGCTCTAAATACATACATAGAGGAATAGAAACTTACTAACAAACCGGCAATAAAATAGGTGGGAAAAGAGGAAGGGGGGGGGGAGGGAAGTAGTCAGGGGGGGGGGTAACAAAAATGGGTATTATATTGGTATAAATGAGACTTGCAAATAATGAGCATGTTGAATAATTAATATAAAAACAACGATATGCTGGAGAGCCGATGGTGTAAAATAAAAAATTAAATCGAGAATAAAATAGATGAAGAAAAAAATACCACAATGATGTGAAAACGAGAGGGGACATTGTTGAGCTGCAGAGTTTGAAATAAGTCTATCGAGGAAGTGCTCACTGATGTGGAAAAGAAAAAAAAAAAAAAAAAAAAACAACCACATCCAAGGTATGCAAAGCAAATTCCTTGAGATGAGCCGGCTTGGGATACAAGGACGGCAACAATGACCTTATTCAAATGGAAGTCAGACAACCTTGGGCCGAAATGACGAAAAAAAATATCCCTATGAAGTACTAAATAGGGACTACGACAGGATAATGCTGTCAACTCCAAAACCTTGCCGGCCAAGGTAATAGCCACCAAGAATGCCACCTTCTGGGACAACGTAGGTAAGGGATTCTCCTGAATATTCTCAAATGGAGGTTTCTGGCAAACCGATAGTACCAAGTTTAAATTCCATGGCAGCAAAAGAGACGTATAGGCGAAGCCACATGTCGGACTCCTTGAATGAAGATACATACTAAAGAGTGAGTGGCAAGGGGTCGCTGAAAGAAGACTGCTAAGGCAGACACCTGGCCCTTGATAGTACTCAAGGCCAACTTCTGCTCAACGCCATGTTAAAGAAAAGCCAAGATCTGAGCCACAGAAAAGGATCGAGGATGAACGCCAAGAAATGTATGCTTTCCAGGTACGATGGTATATCTTACTAGAAGTCGACTTCACCATAGTAGGGATCACTGATCCCGGCAGACCCCTCTTAGTACCTGGCTTTCAATGGCTAGGCCATTAAAACCAGGTTACTATAAAGCAGGATGGAAGCTCAGCCCTCAGTACAACTGGTCCTCTGAGAGGTAGCTTCCAAGGGACATTTACGGTCACCAGAAGATGTTTGCCCTCGGCCCTTCGCAGGACCTGCAGAAGAGGAAGGTGTTGGCGTCTACCAGAGGAACCCCTGAGATTGCCATGAGTCTGTTAGTTCCTGTTGAACTGAACCTGCTGAATGGGCTGACGTTTGAGAAGAAAAACTATTAACCTGGTCAGCATTCACTCCAGAGTCAGACCCAAGTAACCCAATTTCCGGGACGGGGCTAGAGGGGACCTTGGGTAGTTCGGACATCACCTGAACCTTTACAGAAATCGTACTCTTACAAGGAGACACAGGGCCCCCGAAGTTCTTTATCCATTCATTAGAATACATGTGCTCCCACTGTGGAGACTCTTCAAAGTTAGAGTCTGCAGGATGCCTTGCCGTGGCCCGCAGCTTATGCATGCATGTGTGCAACTAAACCCCTGTTTTTAAAACGCATACTGTTAGACAGGTTCATTTAGTTGGTCGCAGGCTGGTAAGTTGAGCTTGGAAATTATTTGGTTTTATTTGACAAGTTCTGTCCCGCTTCTTTGGTACCCCAAAAGGTTTAATTCCTGGACCCCCTTGACGCTAGGTCCATGAATCTGGAAACCAGCAAAAGCAGACCTTCATGCTAAAGGAGTCTTGCGAGTGGATCCGTATAAGCCTGCTCTAGGCTTACCAAACCAAGATTGCTTGGAACTTCCTGGGGAAGAATGAGTTTCCTTTATCTGCAGTCCCGAGAGCCAGAAAGAATTTATGGGCTGAGAAGGAAGGCTCCTTCCCTTCATTGAGGCAGGAAGATAATCTCCCCCCCCCCCCCCGTGACACCCTTAATGATGTCATTCAGGGAAGCCCCAAACAGGTGGTCTCTTGAAAGGGCAAATCAATGAGAGCCCTCTTAGAAACTTGGTCTGCCGACCAATTTTTAAGCCACAGTACACGTCTAATCCCCACCGCTGAAACAGAAAGCTTAGACAGCATAGGAGCTGCATCACAAATATACTGCAGCCCATGGATCAACTGGTCTGCTAAATCAACATAAGCAGCAAGAACCTGCTCACTACCCAGACCCTGGTGCAAAAGCTTGGCCTACTCAGTTAGGGTCTGCGACACGAGGGCCGATGCCAGGATGGGTCGGAATGCCGAACCAGCCATAGTGAACATGCTGTGTGCCACAGCCTCCGCTTTCCTGTCAGCCGGGTCCTTAAAAGGACAGGGATTCTTCATCTGGGATCATGGTTGCTTTATTCAACCTGGAAACAGGGCTACCACTGGTGGGGAAGTCCATTTTTTTAAAAAGTGATTCTCCAAAGGGGTAGCATACTGAAAAATGTTTGGGGACCACAAAGAGTGACTTTGGCTGTTCCCATTCCTTATAGGTAAACCTATAAAAATAAGGCAGATAAAAAGGAAAACACCTTTGGTGTGCGAGGTGACTTATGCATATCAAAAAGGGACACAGCCGTATCAGTGGCCCTGTCAACCGCATCCATCACCTTTAGAGTCTCCCGCACAGCAGTAACAAGTGCGTCCACCAGCGCTTTTTCACTTGCTGCCGAGACCGTGGAGGACTCATCCTCACAATCAGACATGTCAGGGGGGGCGTAAGATATTGAACCCCCCTGGATGGACCGTGTCCCTGGCAGCATCAGGCTCAGAATCAGATGAGACAGACTGAGCAGGGGGGGACGCTTCCTCTTGGGTCTGCCCACACGCTACTTCCACCCGGGATACCAATGACTCAAGGACCGCCATCAGCGCAACCATGGGAAGCTGATGTTTCTGAGGGACCTGCCATCTCCATGAGGGGGGGGGCAGGAAGAGAAGAGGAAGAGGAGCCCTGGCATCTCCACAAGGCTACAGCCATTTCTAGCGTCTCACTAGACTAAGGAAAAATGGCCCCCGTGATGTCAGACCTCCCAAACATGGCTGCCGGCCATTTGACATGCTGAAGCATGCTGCCAGGATCCTCTCTCTGCCTTCAAAAAAAAAAAAAAAAAAAAAAATCGATGCACCCTCTGCAAAGGGACAACCTTCCAAAAAAGGTACTTACTCCACCAGGCAGGGTGAACATTTAAGGGGACACCGCTGTGCACTCTGCACTGGGACCCCCAAACTGCACACTATCTCACACTGCACACACAGCAGGGCATGCACCTAGGGGTCTCCGCTGCACCCACTGCACTGGAACCACCCCCCCCCCATACCGCCAGAACAGGACAAGCCACCCAAAAGGGGAATGGCAGGGGAGACCCCCAGGAGTCTCTGCTGCCTGCCCTGGGACTCCCACCAATCCGTGGGGAGGGGGGGAAGCCCAGCTTAACCAAAGGACTTTAGGATAGGAGGAGGGATCCTGCAGGCAGGTCCGACCATCCCTGGAGGGTACTGTGTTCACCCCAAACCGCACAGAGGAGAGGGGGGACTATACTTAACGATCCTTGGTGCAGGTGATCCCCCAGACAGAACTCCTCGCCACCGAAGTGGGGGGCTGTCGGCCAAGGGACAGCTGCTTATGCGACTCTGCGAGGCGTTTAACTTGCAGGCCAGCCTCCATCTGTTGAGGCTATGTCGCAGGCCAAACTGGCGCATAGCCGAGGTCTGCACTCGCTCGCTGTCTGGCCTGAGGAGACCACTTGATCTAGATTATCCAGCCCGTTGCCCAGCAGTTGATTGTAGATCTTCCAGGAGAAAATGCATGGAAGGAAGACAAAAAGCTAAATTTGCTAGGACCAAAAGATCCCAGCAAGGAGCTAGGTCCTGACTAGACAGAAATAAACTGAATACATAGAGCAGGGAGGGGGTTATATACTGACTGAGGACAGCCCATGGGAGTAGCCAGGTGTTCTGCCTGGTCCTACTCCTGCGGAGGCGATCTAACCCAATGGTCAAGATTAAGGAGGAACTGTGTCCGTCGATCAATGAAAGAGAAATATATATTTATAATAATCTCACTAGCATTCTAGGATAAGATTTTATTAGCCATGCTCTGTGTAAATATGCTTTTTTTTTTTAACCACTTCCATACCGGGCCTATTCTGGCACTTCTCTTATACATGTAAAAATCATAATTTTTTGCTAGAAAATTACTCAGAACCCCCAAACATTATATATGTTTTTTTAGCAGACACCCTAGAGAATAAAATGGCGGTCATTGCAACTTTTATCTCGCACGGTATTTGCGCAATAATTTTTCAAACACCTTTTTTTTGGTAAAAAAAAACGGTTTCATGAATTAAAAAAAAACACACACACACACACACACACACACACACACACACACACACACACAGTAAAGTTAGCCCAATTTTTTTGTATAATGTGAAAGATGTTACGCCGGGTAAATCGATACCCAACATGTCACGCTTTAAAATTGTGCACACTCATAGAATAGCGCCAAACTTCGGTACTTAAAAATCTCCATAGGCGATGCTTTGAAAATTTTTACAGGTTACCACTTTAGAGTTAGAGGTGGTCTAGGGCTAGAATTATTGCTCTCGCTCTAACGCACGCGGCAATAACTCACATGTCTGGTTTGAATGGCGTTTACATATTTGGACGGGGCTTACATGCGTGTTCGCTTCCGAGCGCGAGATACCGGGGCGTTGTAAAAAAAAAAAAAAAAATTTCATTTTTTTGATCACTTTTATTCCTATTACAAGGAATGTAAACATCCCTTGTAATAGGAATATATCGTGACAGGTCCTCCTTATGGAGAGATGCAGGGTCAATAAGACCCAACATCTCTCCTCCAGGCTGTAAAGCATAAGATCGGGAAAAAAAAAAAATTCTGATCTCATGCTGACAGCTGCGATCGTGGCTTGGTTTACAATGCAGGGCCCGGGCCCGTGCCTCCGACGGTCATAGAGATGACTGGTAACCGGAAATCTCTAGGCTCGTCATCCGGCAGCAGGCGATTGTTTCTCTGGGCTCCTAATGGCACGGGAGAGCCTGGAGAAGCACCGGATGGCGGCGGGAGTTGTCCCCTCCCGTCGCCCATCAGATTGATCAATCGGTGGAACTGCCACTATGATCATTCTTATCGTGCACAGAATCGCCGGCTGGAAAGAATATCTGAATGATGCCTGTAGCTACAGGCATCACTCAGATATCCCCCCCCCAAAGTAGAGGACGTCATTTCAATATGGCCCTGTAGGGAAGAGCAGCGTTGTGTCTTTTTAGAACTGTTTGTCAATTTTGTACACAGAAATGTGAGGATTGTGTACATTTACACATTGAGCTCCAATACACGAAGCATGCATACCCAAGTTTTAGAAATGGAGATAAAACAATGTCTACAAAAAGGTTGCACATAAAAGAATTTATTTTACACATTTTCAGGAATTACACCAGAATTGTATTAAAAAAATAATACTTACATAATTAACATATGGGGGTATACTTCTAAATGCCAGTAACAGTTTACAATGTAAAACAGAAAAAGAAAACTTGATGAAGGCATAGCTTTTAGGCGTTAGCATACACAACACATTTGATACACGCACAGTTCCACCCAAACTGCACTAAAGAAAAATGCACACAAAAAAGTTATAAAAGAAAAAAAAAAGATAAAAAAAAGCCACAAAATCATTCATACCACATTTTTCCTTCAAAAGAACTGAATTTTACCCCCGTTATGAAGGGAAAAATACATTTCTAAAAGATTCAACACAAACTGTTCTTTTTCAAAACATTTTTAAAGCTGCACAGTGTTGCGGCAAAAACAGTACGCCGTATTTTTTCTTCCTAGCTATTGTGCACACATTGAAATTAAGAATTGTGTCATACTATAGTTTGAAGCTTAACACATCCTGGTGCTCAACAACTAGTTTTGCCAGGCCAGAATGCTTTTGCAAGGAACTGGAACACCAACTAAAAAAGACGTATGAGATTTATTCACGGAATCTGCAATTCAATATTTTACATATTTGCTTGTGTGGTAGAATTCTGTATAGGCAATGTGTGTGTACAAAAAACAAAATAAATAAAAAATAAAAATAAAATAAAAATCTATGTGCTGAAGGTAACCGGTTCAAAAAAGTACTTTGGCAGGATTCACTGCAATAAACACTTTTCATAGCAAATATATTCAGTAGAGCCAAAACACATCCTCCCTATATTTTAAGGTTTGCGCGTTTCCTGTAAATCTGCAAGAGGACCCTGTTTGAGGGCAATGCCAGTCATCTTATCAAACTGGCTCTTTTCCTACTAGGATACTGTAGTTTAAGAGATACTGATATCATGCTAAAAGGGGAACAGGTCTGAAGATTGGAGTCATCACAATTAGAAACTACAGCAAATATAGCTGGGAGATTAGCACCCTGAGGCATGCAGACTAAGGACTCACTTTTACCAACATTGCGCATGTTACATGCGCTGCTATGCCACTGATTTTGAGCCATAGTTCACTGCAGCATGCTGCATTATAACTTCTGTGGCAAGTCTGATTTTCCAAAACATTTTGTTGCAGTACCAGCCCACACACGATAATTGCACCACATTTTCTCTGTAGGAGCATAAAACAGCAATCACTTTTGTTCCCCTTCTACAGGACCCAGACACTAGTCTGTTTAGCAACTTCAAAGTGTTGTATCCGCATCTTTAGTGTAGTAGAAAACATACAGCACTGTAGAAGCAGAGTTTGGCCCATAATGTTTCGTATCTAAAATCATCTTTTTTTCAGGAACAAGAATGACTACAAGCCAAGTGAAAAGGCATCAAATGCTTCCACATACTTGCAAGTCTAAATTCCTCATTAAAATAGCCTGTACAAAAATGAAATGAGGGATGCAGTCATTCCCCTAATTCATGTGCCAATTACAGGGATTAGGTCTAGTTCGCAACCCCAAACCTAGTATATTAGGTGAGTCAGGAAGCTGCCTGGAGGAGTCAAAGCTGCACTCCAGAAAGATCTAAAAAAGACTCAAACCAATCCAGTTTTGCATTCATGAATACAACATTAAATAGGTTTAAATGCAGGCAGTGCAAGTACCTTAATTTGAACTAGTATAAAAAGCCTTTTGAAGTGCCTGTATAGCAGAGCTTGAAAATAAAAAGGATGTGGCGGCACAAGGAGGCCTTCTGCATGACAGAGGCATGACCTCTGCTACTTCTCCTTTAATCTAGGTTCACAAAGCTGCAGGTGGGGGAATGCCTGTAAATCGCATGCATGCAAGCAAAGACAGGCTGCTTTTAAAAGCAGATATGCAGAGAAAATGCAGCACAATTTCAGGTGGGGAAACAGTTTCCATGAAGCTGCAATTCTAAAAAGGTGCATTGACATTTTTCCTGTGTGTTTTCCGCAGGTACGGCACCCCATTCAAATGAATCGCATATATGTGAGCCTAGCCACTGTCTGGGGGCTGATACATAAGTCTTGGCAAAAAAGTGGGTTAAATTATACTAGTTGTCTATTAGAAAACCCAAGGCCATCTAGTTCAAGATAAATAGGTAACTGCCATCCTGTATTTAAAGTGAGTTTTGTGGCAAAAGCTGCTTTTCGTTTCAAATATTTAATGGGCTTTTTTTTTTTTTTACCTTTGACTAGAATTCTGCTTTAAAGGGGTAACTATATCGCAACCTGATGATTTTAGAAGGCTTTATCTATTAGATTGTAAGCTCTTCTGGAGCAGGGCCTTCCTTAATCATCTTGTATTTTATTGTATTATAACTGTATTGTCTCCTTTTTATATTGTAAAGCGCTGTGTAAACTGATGGCACTATATAAATCCTGAATATTAATAATAATCTTAGGGATACCAGCGAAAATTCCAAGTTCTGCCCAAAAGCTGCACCCATTTGCAAATCCAAAATACTGCATCATAGATGAATTCTCTAAAATTTGAATGAATGGGATGCCTTTGATTGGCCTTATTGGCCATAAAAGAAATTTGTGATTTCCTACGTTTTTAATCTAAGACCCCAGCAGGTGATTCCATCTACTGCCACACCATGCATCAAGTGACCTGCAGAGACCTTAACACAATATAACAATTGTGGACATGCAGAAAAGTTAATGGCTGATCATGTTGATATTAACTTCAAACTAGTACAGGATAACGTACCATAATCCTCGACTAAATCAATCCTCTTTGTAAGAACCCTTGTTTTTCCTGCAAATACCAATTCATAGCTCAAGTGCAGATGACAAGCATAGCCTACTTTAGTGACAAGATTAAATGAGCCCGTGGTCAGTTAGTATCTATAGTGCAAAAAATAAAAAAGTGTCTTAAACTAAGAAAGTTGATTAAAGGGCAAGAATATGCAACATCACACTGACGTTATTCAGGGTAACAATTTGTATGTACAATTTTCTTAACCGCTTCAATACAGGGCTTTTAAACACCCTTCCTTACCAGAGCACTTTTTGCGATTCGGCACTGCGTCGCTTTAACTAACAATTGCGCAGTCGTGCGACGTTACACCCAAACAAAATTGACGTCCTTTTTTTCCCACAAATAGAGCTTTCTTTTGGTGGTATTTGATCGCCCCTGCGGTTTTTATTTTTTGCGCTATAAACAAAAGAAGAGCGACAATTTTGAAAAAAAACACAATATTTTTTACTTTTTGCTATAATAAATATCCCATTTTTTAAAAAAAAAAACAATTTTTTTCCTCAGTTTAGGCCGATACGTATTCTTCTACATATTTTTGGTAAAAAAAAAAAAAAATCGCAATAAGCGTATATTGATCGGTTTGCGCAAAAGTTATAGCGTCTACAAAATAGGGGATAGATTTATTGAATTTTTTTTTTTTTTTTTTTTTTACTAGTAATGGCGGCGATTTGCGATTTTTTTTTCGTGACTGCGACATTGCGGCGGACACTTCGGACACTTTTGACACATTTTTGGAACCATTCACATTTACACAGCGATCGTTGCTATAAAATTGCAATGATTACTGTGTAAATGTGACTGTCAGGGAAGGGGTTAACACTAGAGGGCGCTGGAGGGGTTAATGTGTGTCCCTAATAGGAGTGATTCTAACTGTAGGGGGAGGGGACTTAAGGGGAGGAGACCGATCATGTGATCCTCTGTACTGGGATCACATGATCTGTCTCCTCCCCGCTGACAGGACGTGGAGCTGTGTGTTTACACACACAGCTCCACGGTCCCGCCCGGTCCCGTTGTTTTAACGGGCAATCGCGGGTGCCCGGCGGACATCGCGGCCGCCGGGCACTCGCACCGGGTCCCGAGCGATGCCGCGGGCGCGCGCGCTCCCCAGGCGGCCGGGAATCCGAGGACGTCATATGACGCCCACCCAGGATGGTAGATCCACCTTGTGGGCGTCATATGACTATGGCCCGGTATTGAACTGGTTAAAGCAGGTTTCTTAAAGCAATGAGAAAAATTGTAACCACTAAACATTGTAGAAAATGGGTTTTTAAAGTACAAGAATTGTCAAATTAAAAGCCACTTTTATACCCAAATCCATACAAGAACTTTCAAATGTTCACACCCTTAGAAACTTTAACGCCACATTTTGCTGCATACCAATCGATGGTGCTTGAAAAATCCCAGAAAAAAAAATTAATAAAAATAAAACAGGTTTGCCAAAAGTGGCTTTTTAAAAAAAGTTACTTTTCATATATGGCATCTTGTATTCCTTGTGTACTTCAAGCTAGCTCAAGGCTAGAAAAATACAGAGTTCCATATTCATTTGTCCACCATCGTTTATGAGCACATCAGTTTGGACTAAGGACTGCCAGATCTTTAGCAATCGCACTAGGAAGTCACTTCATAATCTTTGCTTGAACACCTTTGTTTTGAGAAGCCCCACTGCACACTACACAAAAAAACACAAGACATATGGCTTTGCAGCAAAAAAAAAAAAAAAAAACGGCCTGAATATAGGAGTCAAGAATTTGAGGTTTTTATTTTTAACCAGCTTGCATTTTATGTTCAATGGGTTCTTGTTTTGGAGATGATTTTGACAGACTAAGCTTCAGAATGAATTATGAACATTTTAATAAGTGAGGGTCTTCTAAAATGTCCTTCTAATATATTATTGGTGTCATGGTTTTTTTTTTTCTGAACAGAAAAAGTGCACATTATACCAAAATTGCAGTGTTAACAAGGCACATAGAAAACAATTGTTTGCTTTGTGCCCTTGCAAAGACAGGTGCACAAAACCCCACACCTCTGCACATTGTTTTTAATGAGGCCTAAAAAGGTTCATGGATGTTTATTTGGGTTTGCCATTTTCATGCAGCTTACAACAAAGGCAGGAAAACGCAAAATGTCAGTGTAGGAAAATACCACCGTTTGGTTTTCATATATATTGGTTTACAGGGTTACGCCAACGGTCATCCATTAAAAAATAAAATAAACAAAAAAAAAAAAAAGGAAGAAGGAAGGAGTGATGGAGGATAAAATAAAAAAAGTAATGAGGGGGAAAATAAAAAAAAAAGGGAGGAAAGCCAACCATTTAAACATGCAACTTTATTTTGTTACAGTTAACATACTACCTAAGCATGCAAAAAGAATGGTCTTGTCAATTATATTCTTTATATATAATTTTATGTAATATTACATGGCAATCTGTTATCACGCACACAAAATACAACTGTACAGCAGAAAAACAAAAACAAAGAAAAAACAAAAAGAATGTAGTGTACAAAAGACCGCTTGCAGTTCGGAGTTTGATATTTATAGACAATACGCCCTTACACCCATAAACGGACTGTATATTAACAGTATATGCAAGCACTGCATGCCAATCTGAAACATGAGCCCTAACAAAGCCCACAAGAGATGAATTCGAAGTCCCTCACCTTTTAATTCGGCTGCACGCAGGTTGAAATAAAAATATAACAAACGCATACAAAAATACAGAGAATGTGTATAAAAAAAAAAAAAATAATAAGTTTACGAAGTTAGTTATTCTACAGTTAAAGATAAAATATAGGCCAATTTAAAAGACCGCAAAAAAAAAAAAAAATACACTGTAGCCCAAATAACTATACAAACTGTGTGTCCCCAATTGCACACATGCACATTTATCAAGTGTTACAAACTACGACTGGGTAGGGGGGGCTCACGGAGCCAGGCTCTGCTTTGAGATTTACATGCAGGACTCTTCAGAGTCAATAAAATTCATTTTAGAGATCTTCAGGATAGAAGCACTTGCAAATCTATGCACTTTGTTCAACACACAAGAAAGCTATATGTTTTAAAGAACTTAGTGTGTAACAGAAAAAAGTACCCAAGAAGCCATTTACTGAATACATTAGAGCTTTGGTGGACCAAGAGGACACTAAACTGCAATGGCAGCAATGGTTAGAATTGTTACGATAATCTTTAGTGGGTAACTTAAAAGAGGCACGTGCCTTAAAGGCCAAAGTAACGTAATTAAAAACAGAAAAAGCTACAAAATGTGTGTTTCCAAGGATGTAACAGTTCAGCAGTCACATGCATTAACAGGAAGCAAATGCTTAATTTCAGAAGTGGATCAGAGAGGAGGGGAAAAGGAGACATATCTCAAAGCATATCTGATCCCTCTAAGGCTTGGTTCACACTGCTGCAACATGGGATCCAACTTGCGAGACCCTAAGTCAAATGACATATGAAATTCAATGTTTCCCTATGAGAGCCCACTTAACCGACGCTACACAAGTCACGCCGACATTAGAAAAGGTTCCTGCACTACTTTGATTCTACTTGGGTGCGATTTCAGCCCTTGAATAGGCTTTTAAATAGCAACCAAGATGGAAGTTGCAGAACAGTCACCAGCAAAGTCGTACAACTTTGCTGTCGCAGCAGTGCGAACCGAGCCTAAAACATTACCAAGTTGTGGGACAAAGGGGTAGATGCCACTTAAGTTATTGATTATGTATCTGCAATATTTACATACAGTTACTCCTTTCAAGCCATGGCTCGGAGACTGGCTAATGCTATCAAAATCAAGTTGCAGACATTTACTTTGTAGCTTACCTTTGTACTGAAATAAAATGTTGGCACAAATTTTTTAGTGTGTAAACCTATAATGTTATAGCTACTCATATTCACAATCCCCAACTACACATGTATTTTCAGATGCAGTACTGCAGGGTGACTGTTACAAATAATATGAGCCTGTAAGCCATGAACTGTGGACAACTGGTTCATTAGCCAAAATCTAGTGTAGCTCAAGATTAACTTCACTGCTTTACACCTTGCTGACAATTTCCAAACTGCCATAGGGTAAACTGAAGCCTCACTTGTGCCGCCAAAACATTACGGTGAGAGATAAATAAACGCATATACACTAATAGTACTGGGGAATGTGAAAAGATCAGTGTGATTTGGCAAAGTGTAACATTTTTAATTCAGTATATGCAATAAAGAGAAAACAAAAATCATAGATTTCTGATAATGTAGAGAAAATACAATGCCTAGGATAACTGTTAATGTTTTATACCTGTCATATGGTTGTTCTCCCAGCACCTGCTATTCCTTCCTTTACAGTAAAAACCACTGTGGAATTAACACTCACTCTGGACTGCATGCTGTATTCTTTGCAGATTTGGAACTGGTTTCTATACAGCACAGAAATAAGGGAAAATTGTTTTTTTTCTCCCTTTTGAAATGAAACTGGTTCTGCTATGCATTTCATCATGTGACAGGGAAAAGGGAAGGCGGAAGAAGAATAAAAAAAGAAGGAGGATTCAAGCTGTGCTACAAGATGTGTGATAAAATATACTTCTCGCAGTTGCTCATTTTATTTTGAAATGTATGTCATAGTGGACTTCAAAACAAGTTACAAGCTTTGCTTAGCATTTTTTTTTTTTTTAAATACACCCTGACAGTGTTTTCGTACAAAAAAAAAAAAAGAAAGAAAAAAAAAATAAAAAATAAAAAAACTTACTAAAAATAGGCAGTAGAACTGGTGTGGAAAAAAAAAGCGATGAAGAGATAACATGTGAAGCGTTACCACTACACAGTTTACACAATGCAAGACAGAATTAACACTGGAGAAATACTTTTAGCACATCATTTTGCATAATACAGAATTGCCCCACAGCCTACATCATGTCTTAATACCAACCCCCCCCCCCCCCCCCCCCCCCCCAAAAAAAAAGCCATGTCTATTTGTATTAATGCATATGCTTTCATGTAGAGATCTGAATGGGTGGTGACATGAACGCTGATCTTTAGAACAATCTACTGCCAATGAACATCCAATGTATGTGTTGATGCTTTACAAAGGATAGTGAAATGTTATATAGAGGCACACAGCAAGACTTCACAGTGCAATGTTTTGCTAGATCTTAGCACAAAAGTATAATTCACCCATAGTGCCTTCAACAGGGATGCTGGAAGATAAAATAAGGGACAGACA